>WUQG02015110.1:0-31935 GCA_011317285.2 Androctonus mauritanicus | reverse complement strand
GTTTTTTATTTCTCCATTTTGCCGACCCCCATAGTCTTTCGATATTTTGTGTATGTGCACCTGTATGAGGATCGACAGGATGAGGTCGAAGGGCTAATACGTATGTACCAATTTTTGTTATAGTCGATATATTGTAACTCACATATTTTGCCGTAATATCTCAATAAATATTTTTAGAAGTCGTTTTTGCTGTGATAGAATTTTTAGAAAATTATTTAAATAGTACGATTTATAAATGTATATAATGGCGAAGGCATTCCAGTCTATTTTCTTGATTAAAAACTAGAGAAAAGTTTATATCAAGTATTTCATTTATTTTTAATTTATCAGATAAAATCAAGAGAAAAATGTGATTACTTTTTATAAAATAATAGATAACTGATCAATTATATCGCAGTTTTTCTGAACTTTTAATTATGGTTTTATCCCGTTTTTATTATTATTATTATTATTTTTTATTTTATTGGAAACATATCACAAAAAATTTTATTTCTGGCTGATTGATTTTATGATCTTTTTTATATAAAAAAAAAAGATCATTGAAGTGTCTCCTGTTGATATAAATCTTATAAATTTCAACAAGATTTGAGAGAAAGTTAATCTGTTCAAGATCGCAAATGAATAAAATTATAAAGAGAATATTTCTCGTAAATTTACGATATTTAATGTTCTACTCAAAAAAAAAAAAAATCCAATTATTTTATTCATAAAAAATTTTTACAATTTTTTCCAAATTAAATAACGAAATATCGTTTGTTAAATGTAATTTTTGGGAGTTTTTTTTTAAGTAATAAAAATTCGAATATAAAAAAAAAATATTAAGAGTTTCTTTTTTTTAAAAAATTCTTTTCAGTATCTATCGTGTTTATTAAAAACTTTCTTTTGATATGTAAGCAGAAAACTGCTCTAAAAATAACACAAATTCCAGGAAAAAAGTAATAAAATCTGTTTTTTTTTTAAGTTCACTATTTTAGAATGATTTAAACATGAACAATTAAAATGTAATATGCCATCGTCCGAGTGCTGTTTGATAACCAAACCTTACACAGTCTCTAATAGAAAGAACTTGATTCTGTTCGAATGTCGACCATTTTTAAATATATAAAAATACTAAAATTAATAATTTTAATGACCTGACAAGCCTACGAATTTCATAAAAATCAATCAAATAATTCAAAAGTTATTAAGGATGTCCGGTATTTTTTTTTTTTTTTAATAACTGATGCTCATCAATGGCCCGGCTAAATTTCATAAAAATCGTTAATTAATTAAAAGTACGAGAGCGTATCTGAATGCCGCCATTTTTAAACAGTTTTTAAACTATAGAATTAAAGGATGTAGAGTGAAATCACCTGAAATGAAGGATACAGTTACATAATTTTACAGAAAAATTTATTAACTGGCTCAAAAGTATTAGTAGGGAGTGACATTTTCAGACATCTTCGCTTTCTTTCGGAAAAAACAGACTAAAAATTATGATAATACACTAGGCTATTCTTATATCATTCTTTTTGTCAACAACAATATTTTATTGGATATTTTTCTATATTAATTATTAATATAAAATTTACCAACAGTTTGCAAGTTTAGATGTTTCTGCAAATAAATTATTCAATTCTTCTTAAATATTTATAAACGTTGTTAGAAAACTGACAGATTTTAAATCGTGGAAGTTGTCAACATTTTATTTGTCCATGTTCAGATGCCATGTTACGTTAGTTTCTAGATTTTTTAAATCAACATTGTTCAACGTAACGACGTAAATAATGCATCGAATGGCATCGAGTTCGAACCGGTTAAAAAGCATAAATAAAACGTATACTGTATTAAAAATTAAATTTTTTTGCAAACTGTGCAGAGAGGCTATTAAAAATTCCGATAATTATCACCAAAATAGCAACACTCAAAAATTGTTCGATTTTTTTTTTTAAGTTATCTATCGAGATATCTGCGTATCATATCGATTAATGCCAATCGATTTTCTCCATTAAAAATAATTATTTTTATTTTTTTAACTGAAGTAATAAGATTTGATGGGTTGGATAACCGAAGTATTTAAAATTTCATACCGATCGCGTTTTGTTATACGCGGTAACCAGAATAATTTTTAACTTACTAACTTAATTATTTAAAGAGAAGCCGAGAATTAAAAAAGAAAAAAAAAATCGAGAAATATTTAGCTATGGCAAGATGTGTATCCTGTTTTTCTCCCCCCTATCTGTACTAACAAGTAAGTTATCGTTAAAAGAATGTGACGGTGCGTCATAAGCCGTGATGTTTGGCGTAATTATAAACGACACGTTCATATCCTACTGTCCAATCAAGTTCTAATAAAGCAAATCGTTTTATCCCTGGATGCCAGCTTTCTCTCGCCACAGATGGTTAACACAATAAAGTATATGAGCGGCAGAAACGTTTAGACGCGATGAAATTTCGTTTAATCGGCATTATTAAACGTTTCGAACTGTATAAATAACTGTTTTATTCACATCCGTATATATAGAGTTAAATCTGATTTGATTTAATCTGACTCTGATAGGCGTCGAAAAAAAAAAACAGAGCGTTAAAAATCTTCAAAAATCTGATGAAGACTTTAAATAAAACGAGGAAAAATTTGATGCTTCAACTCGTTTGCCGGATTAACGACATTTATAATGCGGTACATAAAACGTTCTCGCGTCAATACACTATTTACCTCCAACAGCCAATGTCATAAACTATACTCCAGTGCATTGGAGTATCGATTTGCAAGTGAGAGATTTTGCCCGCTACAACCAAGCCAACATGAGCACACTCAGCACGAAAGATTATTATTATTAACGGAAAAAAAATTAAATGCGCGATTATTCTTCCAATATACTTGTAAAAATAATAAAAATAATAATAATAATAATAAATAAGTATATGCGCCATTTAAACGGACCATCTATAGATCGGTTTAGAGAGCGTATACTAAAAGATATCAACTTAATAAATTAAGCTAGAAGGATAATTTTGTTAAGTCATTCGAGATAATAATACGTCGTTAAACGAATGCAAATTTTATTCATCGCTAGTAAAACGTTATAAACATCGAAACGGTCGACTGGAAATCCTTTAAATAAATTTTAGATCATTGCTGAGTTTAAATAACAAATTAATAATGCCTAAATTGGATTAAATGTCTAACCGTCATTTGGAATTGTTTGCTTTTCTGTCTATTCATTCGACGTTTCGGAAGTGATAGATCAACATCTCCGCCAATTTTGTTATAAATTCTGTGGGGCAATTAAAAATTTAATTCCTTTGTTTCGCTGACAATCGTTATATTCATCTGTGTCAAACTTCGTATATCTGACTTCCGCCTCTTAACAATAATCGTGAAGAATGTTTAAATCTTATTCCTGTCGTTAAATGATACTGTTTATAGTTTTGTAAAATGTGCAGTTTTCTTAAAGCATGTTTCTAATGTCATATTTTAATGCAAAACAATTATTAGAACTGTAAAAATTTGCACATTCGCATTCTTTTCTACCATGCTTTACAGATAATTTATTCATTTATTCGGTTTATAAAATGAAAACAACCTTTTAATAAACAGTTTTTATAAATACAGATCTCAGTTTAGAGTAGAAATATATTTATTTATCATCACGGAGAAGTGAGAAAATTTGTTTTTGTACACAAACTAGGCAATTATCGTTTTTGAAAATAAGAGATTACACAGTACGTTATACATATCGATAAATAGTAAAATTTTTAAGCGCATTTTTTCTCGTTTAAATGTAAAATTTTGCTTTTATGATATAAAAAAATTTATAATGTGAAAAGTAAACGACTTTACGTTAAAAAAAAAAAAAAAACAAGATATTCATCAAAAATTATCGCTGTTCCTACTAAGCAAAATCAAGCAAATTCTAACTGTATTTAACGTATTAAAAACTTGCGAATTGTTAAATTTGAAAACTAGAAATTTTTAAACAGTAAAATACTTAAATTTATAACTGTAGTTAATTTGACAAAACTTGAGATTTGACCCTAGAAACGATGAAACAAAACCCTACTACATACGATCATCATCAAAGCAACAAGATCCTTAACTAGGATCAATGAATAATTAATTAACATGCTACAAATTTTACATTATTATTATTATTAAAAAAAAAAAAAATTAAATTTTTCGAATAATAAAACAAAGTATATAAAATTAATCCAGAATCTTAATTTTGAAGTTCAAACTTAAAACACGCAACTTTCAGTTTGCTTAAGCGATTTCGAAGTTTTAATTATTTTTTTCTTTTATTTTTAACGTATCGAAAAATCGTATAATTATTTTTAGATCGATTGCTATTACGTTAATTTCTAACAACAATAATTATTTATCGTCAATTTTTTTTTGTTTTAATTAAATTATACGTTGAATTTCGCGTTAAAAGATTCGCGAAATCTAGATCGAAATATCAGATGCGGTAGCAAAATATTCTTCATCATAAAAGTGCATTAAATCATTAACGTCGTTAAAGTAGAATTTATGGTTTAAAGAATGAATTTAGAGTGCTTTACAATTATTATAATTTAATTAGGATTTATCTTAATAAATTTCTCGGATTTCGTTTTAATTAATGCTTATTTATAACCGAGAACGTTCTTAATTTAAATTTAGTTGACTTCATTGAAAGTCTCGCTTATTTTAATAAGAACCAAAGCGGATTAACGTTCATCCTTTTGTGTTATTGAGAAACTGTTTTAATTAATCACGATAAAAAAATATATTATTTTTAATTGAGTTTGATGATAAATAACTTAATGATAATAATAATAATAATAATTTATATTTTTATCTCTGTTAAATAAATCGTTTGTTAATTATTAACATTAAGGAGAATATCAGCGAATGCTGTTTGCTTGCAAAGTAGTAAAACAAACAAATATTCTAATTTTAAATGATTAAAATGAATGAAAAACTTGATGTTTGTTTTTTTTTTGTAAAATTTATAAAAAAAAAAAAATTCGTTTTTTTACATTTGCAAACATTAATTTCGAACGAAAAGAACAACCAAAAAAAAATATTTTTTTATTTTTTTTTTGCATATTCTGCGTGCATGTAACATAACAAAGATTGTTAGATTATTGACATAAAGTGCAGTACATCATATTGTCGTAAAAATTTTTCATTTTATGTATTCACGCATATGGTGATACAGTTTATTTGGTTTGTAAATCTGTTTGCAAAACCAAAACACGAATTTCTTTCTGTACGATAATATTTACGTAAAAAAAAAGAGAGATAGAGTGAGAGAAAGTACGACATACTTTTCACAATATTTAGCAAATGAATAAAACATATATTTGTTATAGACAGAAATATATATATATATAAATATAAATATATCAGGTCAAAGACATAGAACCTTTAATGAACCGAATCAATACGAGAAGTATGTGTGGGCGATCAATATCGGATAATTCAAACTGAAGTTTTGAAACTTTATTAGAGGATATTGATACAGTATAATTGCTTTAAGTGATGTTTTGTTAATCACTAGGCACTAAAAATATAATTAAAGCAGTTGGCCAGAGCTTTCTGTCGTTCAAAAATGATAATTTGCTTAATGTAACTAGCGTTTAGTTATCGAAAACATTAAGCTGGCGAAAAGTGTGCAACGAGTGGAAAATAATTATTTTTTCGTAATTAGGAATAATGAATAAATTAAGGAAGCTGTTTAAATAATTAAAAATACATATATATAACAATAATAATTTTCCAGTTCTATCTGTTAAAATTCCCTAAACGGTTCCGTCGTCATCCGAGATGCGGGAGGAAGAGGAATTTTTAAATTTATCTATTTTTTTCTTTACCGACCCGACTGCATTGAATCAAAATGAAGGAATCATAAAACGAGAGCAAACAAACTTTTATCTTCTTTTTTTTTTTTTGATTATTATTATTGACATTGGACTTTTCCTACTTCATATTAAAACATTAATAATAACTTGAAGTTGGGACTTTATGAAGAGACTTAATTACATTTGCGACGTCAGCACTAAAGAATGCAGCGAATATTTGATAAACTATGATTTGAATGACTTTCTAGGAATTACATTTTCTTCGATTTTTCCTGTTTTAAATTTTAAATATTACGGCTGAATCGATATATATATATATATATTTATTATTATTATTCCAAATAAATTTATTCATATTTCGAAAATTAAAGAAATAATAATTAAAATATTTCTGTAGTTAAAAGTTTTTAACTTGAAAAAAAATCAATGAAAATTCTTTGACACTTTAAACGCTTGAGGTAGAAAATATTTATCCTAACTCGTAAACGATTCTGGTTTTCGTGTTAACGATCTACAGAAATTATCGAGTTGAAGACGATTTCGAACGAAGTTTGGGTGACTATCTTCGTGTTTAATTTTGAATAAACGTATCGGCTTGCAGCTATTTATTCAGAAATACCGCATAAACTGCTCGATAACAAGATCTGTATTCACGATAAGAGAACTGTCAATGGAGGATAAGAGACTAGAAACGACACAAACGTCGATGGAAAGATATTATCCCAGGATTTGTTTCTTGGACAACTAAATAACTTTAAGGCAGCAACTATGCTTAGAGAGAGAGAGAGAGAATGGTTTCTAGGTAACGTAGATTAATTGAGATTTTCCTTCTTATTTACTCACGCAACAATCGAGTATTCGGTCGATTTGCAATTATTATCGAGCAGAGTTTCTATAGTCGATGATGGTAAAATAAACTCCCGATCGCATTTTTTGACGTCATCGTTAATCTTAAAACTTTTAAAATCGAAATAAGGAAAAAATATCATTAAAAAAAAATTTCTTTCGAAGAAGAAAAAACTGGTGTAATTTTTTTTTTTTCTACAAATTTTTGATTCGAATTCTTCAGAACTCGTTAAAACTGTTGCAACAAATTATCATTTCTCATCCGGAAGATAAAGAGTAGTTTATGGAAAATATAAGAAAAAAAAAATATATATATATATGTATATTTAGGAAAAATATTTTTATACGTTATTCTACTTCTTAAAAGTTTTTATAAGAATGAAAAAAAAACGCGGTTAGAAGATAAATCATTCTCTTTCTCTAACTGTACAGATAATTTATTTTCGCAATATTTATAAAACTTTCGAAGTTGAAAGAGATGCGAAGTTATATTGAAAAAAAAAGAAAAAAAACTTGAAGCGATTCTGAAGTGAAGAAATATAAAAACGGGAAAAGTTTGTTTTAGGAAGGTCGGCTTTCCTTCTTTACCTGTACAAATGAATATCATTGTACCTACCGCGTCCATAATAGCCGGTGTAATTCGGGGAGGAGACTGGGCACGTGAGGCCGTCTTCTTGCGCAAAGGTGACATTAAAACCTGGTACAGCAAAGACTTTTTACGTCGAGAATGACGAGCGGGAGAACAGGGAGTGTCAGTCGAAGAAGACGAACTGCTGCTGGCATTGGAAGAGACGGAAGGAGAATTGTGTCTAGAAGACGATCCTTGGTCGCGAAAGTGGACGATGGCTCGAAACATGACTTCCACCTAAAACGCTCTTGATAGTATCAATGTGTTAAGCCTCGTGCTATCTGAGTGTAGAGGGCGCTCACTTCACTGCGGCAGCAATAGCCGTATCCATGGTAACGTGCAACTACACCGAGAAATGCTCCAGCAAAAATTGTTTATTTTCTCACCTCATCTCGTACGCTAATTTTAATTGCACCGTGGCGAATTAGCAGTTATTTGTAACGTGGCATCCGTCCTCTGGCACAAATCTTTCTCCAGCAATTCCACCAAACATTCTTCCAAAAACTTATAGATGCGGTCGGGCGCTCTCTTAATTACTCCTCTATTAACTCTATTTTGTCCAGTTGGTTCGCTCACGAATTCATCTATTAAACTAAATATTGATCATCGTCGTCATCGTCATCATCCCTTCGCTCTCTCAACACACTCTCTCTTTCTACGGTAACCAAATCTGTCACGCTACATTAAGAATTAAAACCGAATCGCTCGCAACGCAGTTAAAACCAGAAATTTCGCGAAAACTTTTTACTGCAAACGCCAACCTCCTTTAACGCGAATTTCGCACTCTCGTTTAAACGAAATATTATTAATTTATCCGTGCAATTCGAAAAATCGTTCTCTCAAACTCCGTATTAGAAAATTAAATTTCTTCGAATGGGATTTCTTTCGACAAACTTACAACGTAACGCCACAATGGCTGGAAAGAAAAATTAAGTTTTTTGGGAGTTCGAAAATTGGGACTTGTGCCAATTTTTTCCGAAACCGCAGAAAAATGATTAAGAAAGACGAAACTGATAAAGAAAGAAGAAAAAAAAAGAAAGAAAGAGAACGAGAGAGAGAGAGAGGAACCATCTTGTAGATCAAACCCGGATACGGAATTGTATTATACAGCCAGAAGAAAAATTGCACACGTAATTTCAGAAGTAGACACTCCAGTTATCAAATATCAGCATCATCACATACTAAGATGAATTACTCGTTGCATAAACCCCCGTCTTTAAACGTCATACATACGAATGCAACTGCATTAGCGAAGTAAGTAAGACTTTCAGAATCATAAATCACTTAGAGAGGAAAAAAAAAAAAAATTATTGTTTTATTACTACTTTATTTTCATATATTATAAACGGTACTACGAATCGGTAATTGAAAAATGTATAACTTCGTATTCGAATCGATACGTCGGAGAAAAATACAAATTAGATAATGTTAAAAAAAAAAAAAAGGAAAAAATCGAAAGATTAATATTGATAAAAATGCTAAAAGAATTTTCGGAATGACGCGAAAAATGAACGACACACGTTCGTATCGCGCGAATTACAACGTTAACATGAAAAATATTAAAAAAAAAAAAAAAAAATTCGAACAATCTAACGCAAAAGAGGATTTTAAAATTATCATTACACTAGATTAATATTTAAAATTTATGATGGTAATTAAATACAACGACGCGTACAGGAGAGCTTTAACAATATTAATTTAGCAATTAAGGAATAATTTTTAGCGGATTGTTTCGGGATTGATATAACCGTGTAATCTGTACGTCAACCCATTTAAAAAAAAAATCGATGAACTTTATCGATTAACTCTATATGCATAATAATATCGTTAAAGTATACACACATATATATGCGTCTAAGACGGGTTATAATATGCCACACCCTACGTTATCCAACGAGCGCACACAGTTTTTGTCTAACTGAGCCATAAAAATGCCATAAAGCTTATGCATTTTCGAGGATTTTAGTTCAATCGGTTTCGTTTCCATCAACCGGATTTAAGTTTTCAAAATATCTATTTAAAGGACGAAAAAGAAATTCAATTATTATGGAAAGAAAGAAAGGAAAAATCGCTAATGCAAAGAAAAAAAAAGAAAACTTTAATAGACAAAGAAACCAAGTAAATAATACTTGCTTTATTTTTAAATACTTCAGTTCGATTTTTTTTGTAAATAATGATAGCATTGTGATAGAGAAAAAAGCAAAAAAAAAAAAAAAAAAAATACTTAAGAACCGAACCCAATTTTTTTTTTTTTTTCTAGAGTTAACAAGTGGATTAATTATGTAGAAAACGTTTAATCAGCGATGTAAATATTGCATATTTTAAGTGGGATTTTAGTTGTTTTTTTTTTTAAAAATAAAAAATTTAAAGATAATGTATTTTTTTAGTTACTTTTAGTAAAAAAAAGAAATAAAATAAAAAAAAAAAAAAAAAAAATGGAAACAAAACTCCGCCATATTTATAAATACTGCATACATCGAAATCCCGATGTAACAAGATTAAAGAACTCTTCTTTGGTATAAATATTTTTTTTTTATGTAAAAAAAAATAATAATAATAAAAAAGAAAGGAATAAATAAAATTTTCATAAAATAAATAAACCGAATCGATTTCTGTACGAATGACCCGTACAGAATCGCATTTTTTTAATGCGAATTATACCAAAATATATCTGAAATTTAATCATGTTTATCTGTCTTAACTAGAAACAATAGGAATAAATAAATATATATATATATTTTTTAACGCTAAAATAATTTATTTATGTATTTAACAAAATTTTTCATTTATTTTTATTAAAAATAAGAAAACAAAGAAGTAATGCTTGAAAGCGTTATAACCGTCCAGTTTTAAGATACTCAAAAGTTATGTCTGTTCGAATCGATTTAATGGACGTGTACAAGAAACAAAAGTTAGAACATTTTTCTAAAACCCATTATCAGCAGGTAGAGAAATGTACGGTTACATAAAACAGCTGTGCAGACTTTCAAGATCTTTAACATGTTATCATTTTTCTACGTTTCTGTAAGATTTATTAAATAAAATTTGACAGATATATATATATAGATAGATATGCTTACGTTTACTTTATTTTTAATCGCTATATATATATATATATATATTTTTTTTTTAAATCCAAAATTAGTTATTTAGAAATGAAAATGCTGATAAATTATATTAAAAATTTACTGGCGATCTAAATTTGCTGTGACACGTTTATACTTCGATAAACATTATTGAAATTTACATAACTAAAAAAAACAAAAAAAGAGAGAAGAGAGAATTAAAAACGATAACGGAAGAAGATATTAAATAAAAAAACCATCTTAAAAAAATCTGTAAACGTTTTTTTTCCTCTCCTTCGTATAAAATTTATTGTTGGATTTATATTAAATTAATTCGATTTATATTCGCACCGACTGAACTGTTAGTTATGTCTTTTCATAAAAATACAGAAAAATCTAACAAAACTGTGAATACGTTTGATGTAATAAGTAAAAAAAAAAAAAAAAATATTAAGTTCATTTGATTACTGATGCGTAGCGTATCAAAGTCCATTTTTCGGTCGAAAACGAATTAAAATAACGTCTATGAACCGAACCTCATTTAATGTTTGAATCTACTTCAACATAAACGGAGATCATTTCTGTTATAATTACACGGTTGTCGCCAAAGTTCTCGATTATTTCAACAAACTACATCGCACTAAATTCGTTTAGAGAACTCTATTGCTTTTAAACGTTACGAAGTTCGTTCACTTATACAAATTTCTATCTATTCTATCCACTTTCGATCTATAGAACAGGATATCCGTATAATTTTCCCAACTCTCAATATTAACTTCTTCATTAAGATTCTCTATCAGCTCAGTATTTATTTGTCGAAACTTTGCAATTTATAATTATAATCATTAATTCTTTAGAAAAGTGTTCTGATCCTTTAAAACACAAGAATTAAAAATCTACTGATGCGTTTTCGGCCCGTTTGTAGAAAGAAATAACTGAGAAAACATTCATTGCATTCGTTAAGAGTATTAAAAATGATTACTGTACTTAAAACATCGGTTTGTTTATGGCAAACAAAAATTTCGACGAAAAGAAAATCATTTTAAATTTGTTGCATCGCTGAATGCAAATTGTGTATGAGTTACTTCACGCCTTTCGTATGATTACTTTAATTTTATGTAAAATTAATATAAATGATACTCGATAGAAAATTGTCTAACTATAAAGCATTTAAATGATAATTTTTTTTTTTTTTTGGTTAATTGTTAGGGAGGATACGGCACACCTAGGCATGTATATAAAATGACAAGAGTAATGGTTGGTGGTAGGCATTTCTGATCGGTTAAGAGAAGCACGTGTTTATCATCCCGGAAATGAAAGAGTAGCTTACCATGTTTCTGGAGAAGAATAACACCCTGACCCGCTAAGAAAGGGAAGAAAAAGCTTGCCTAAGGAGCTTACTTTACAGAGGAAGCTTTTCTATTCTTAAGAGCTCCCTTCTGTAGGTTTTATTTTTCTTTCGAAACGGGCCTTTCTTTCATTTTATAAGGGACTTTCCTCGATAGGTCTCTTCAAAGTTTTTTCCTTTACAACCTCCCATTCTTTGAATTTTATTTATCGAAAAGCTTTTTTCCCTTAGCCTTTCGGTGATTTTAATTTTCGCGAAATAAATCCACGAAAAAGGCTTCAGCTTTTCTGAGAATTTTCACAGAAACTTTTTAAAAGAGAAAATTGCCTCTTTCCAAAGAAGTTTTGAGCCTTATTTTACAAAAAAAATCCCAGAAATCAACTGTTTAGTCACTTTTTAAAGGAGTTTCTATACAGAAAAAAATAGAAAACCTTACCATTTAATGCAAATAAAAAGATTACAATCCGAATTAATTTTTTTTAAAAAAACGAAATGGCGATTTTGCCAAAATTCTGCTGCGGATCGCGAAAAAATGTACGGCAAAAAATGTTAAACATATCTAAATCCTCAAAACATTCGTCGACGAGAAAGAAAAATGTCTAAAAATAAAATATTAAAACAATCAAAAATTCATAATCAATGATTTAAAAGTACTGTTTTCATATTTAATGATTATATATATATATAATTTTCGATATTTTATAAAAATTCAATAAAACAAAATAAGAAAAAAAAAGCGCAGATACATTACAGATGTTTCAATTTTGATATCCAAAATTCGAATGCGCATTTAAAATAATTAAATTATACATTTGTTAGAAAAGTAGAAGTAAAATTTAGTTAGGTTAGAAAGTACTGCGCTACTTTTCTAATGTTTTGAAAAGTAACTGCTCTCCTTCTTCTATAGATTAGGAATTGCTCAGAAGCCAATTGGGAGAAGAATAGCTTTGAAGTCATCATTTTTATTATGCCCAGTGGGATTAACTTCCTTTTCTATGTTGCAAAATAACCGGATAGAAACAGAAATCTAAATTATAAATGGAACTCGAACAAAACGCAATCGTAAATAGTTTTTCGTTGGAGATAATTAGGAGTTTCTTACCGAGACAGATTTAACAGATGAAAGAAAACGATATTTTTTTTCCTCCGAAAATATCACCGTTAAACCACTTAAAAGTTAGTCAAACCGTTATGTACGTATTTTCTATCTTTAAAAGTGAAGAAAATATTCAGTTATCTACTAATATTAAGAAACAGTTATAACGCTAAAACAAAACTATACTCTGCATGTCATTCAAAATTTTAAACAGTATTTTGCATTTTATTTTCTATCTAAAAATAAATAAATCTGAAATATTGATGAAGCACGTTGTTCGATGATGAAGAGGATACATTATTTACGTTTTTGGTTACATAGAAATAATAAAAAATAATCGATAGTAAAATTAGAAAGATCGAGACACAAATAAATGGTAGCTAATATTTGCTACCATTGATGAGCGTTGCTAAAATTTTTACCGAGTATCTTATCGTTATCATCATAAGAATGAATATTTCTTCAGTCGCATTGCAGCGGGGCTTATCTTGATATCACCATTTACACGAAAGTATCGAGAAAGATCAGCATGTAGTGGAAGCATTCTTTTCGTCAGCAGATAGAAATGGTTTTCTGTATCAATTGGTAGCGAAATGATACTTATGTTCTATTCTTCTTCCATCTCTATAGCCGATACTTACCGAATTTTTGCAAATGGTCAGCTACATCGAAATAGAACATTATCGATAAGCATTAAATATTTCTTCAGGAAACGAAATTGCGAGCCTCTTTTTTGTTCTTTTTACTCTCGAAGGTGGAGATACTAAACTGAGCAGATTCGGAGAAAACTGTAAACAATTTCGCATGGGAGATCCTAAAAAAGATTTTACTTTTGAACCCAAATCTGTCTGCAATTCGGATTATTTCAAGAAGAAAATACTGAAAAATGTATGCTTTTTTTACGGATATTGTGATATAATCCTCGATCTCCATTTTGATCTAGTAGCAGGCACTTTTATTTTTTTTTATAAGCGCAGCATCGAGTCGCTCGTAGATAGACGAGACGAATATTCAACTTTTCTCGTAATTTCATGAATTAAAATCTTTGATATACGTACAATATTGTTGAATTTATCAATAAAATATCATTAATATAAAATCTGTTGTTATATTCGCTATAGAGGATATATACTGTAGTTCTTTTAACAAAAAAATGCAATGGAGATGAACGAAACTCTACAGATAACTATCCTAAATTTTCGAATTTAATATACTTTTATTTTGCGTTTTCATATTAAATAACATGATCTAAATACAGCAATTTTTTAATAAATAAATAACGCACCAATAAACAGCGCAGGTTACCCAAAAATATAACAAACAGCGCAGTTTTTAATATACTCAGCATTTTTTAAAAAACGAATTTCGTGTAAACTTATACCTTCGAACATATGAACTGATTTTGCATTTTTTCAGCTTTTAACGATATAATTATCGTAATATAAACCAAATTTCAACACTATTTATGTTTTTTTATTGCACAAATAATATTGAAATTGCACAAATAATATTTAAATTTTCACAAAAATCGATTTTTTATTACGAAATTTAAATAAAGTGTCGCGTAATATTATATAAATAAACAACTCTGCCCAATAAATTCGTAGGTAAATTTGTGAAAAAAATAAATAGTCGGCGCAACGTTTATTATAATAATTACAATATGTAATATATATATAATTCAAGTTTTTATGCGGTGTGAAAAGATTTTCGATGATATATTTAGATGTTTAAATGTTCTAAATATAGACGAATAAATAAAATGGCTTCATTTAAAAACCACAGTAATTTTAAAACTATATTTTTGTTTAATTTTATATAGAAAAAAAAATTAAACTGTAAATTTTAATCGGTTATCAGTAAATTAATTTTTTTTAATAAAAATGGAAACAACAATACAATTTAATAACATGATTCATTATCATAACAAACTATTATTTGTGAAAATCTATCCAATTTATATAATTTTGTACCTTAAAATATTCCCCAAAATACAGTACTGTATAGTACACTTGAAGCAGAAACATACTGTAAATGTACTCATTACATAAAAGGAAATTATGTAAACTGATACTCTAAAAAGATAGGAAAAGGGATATTGTGTTATGAATGTATTTACATTTACATTTGACATAAATAACGATGAGTCATTCCCTGAATTTCGACTTATGACGCTTACCAATATTTTGCCATCATTCCCCGAAGTTTACTGTTTAATTTAGAGTTATGGCTCTAAAGCAGCAAATTTTTGAAAAAAAAAAAAAAACAAAATGCTTATTTTTTTCAAAATTACAGTATTTCTTTTGGTTATAAATCCTCATTTATGTTAGTTATGTACGTAGATGACAATAGCGGTGCATTACATGCATTGATAAGTAAAAAAGACAGTGATTCGATTTTTGGACATTCTCGAGTTATGGCATCAGTTTGGAATCTAAGGTAACATAATTCTGGGATATTAAAAGATATGAAACTCATACTTCGTGTTTCCATTTTTCTCATTTTTTGATATCATTTTGTACAGATAAGACATAAATAATCTTATAAGACATAATCTTATAAGACATCAATTTGCTTAATTTTCTTACTTGTATGAGTTCATTTGCGCCATTCTATATGGAGAAATTTCAGTTTCTAAGTGCCATATCAACCAAAATGCTACTTTGATGCTTATAAAGAATAAACCATCCTGTTCCATTAAGTAGAAAACATATTAAGAATATTCTTAATCCATTTTTCACTTTAATTTGACTCAGGACGAATGTGATATTTATTTGTCTATTCATCAGCAAAAATGCTGAGTAATAAATAATTCAGAGAAGTCAAATTTTAGGATTCAAGATAAGATCTATTAAAATTAATATGCATGTTAATTTTTATAATCTCGTATGAATTCATTACAATATGATTTTGTTTTGTTTTTATGTGACTACAGGAATACCTCTCTTAGCGCGGCTTCACTCAGTGCTGACTCCGCTATAGTACAGTTAGTAATTTGGGGAATAAATTTCAATTAGTACGGATTGATTCACTGTTATACGGTTTGAAAAATTTTTCGCCAAAATGTTCCCACTAAAATACTGTACTGTATTTGAAATTACCTCATGGGTTCTTTAACAAAATAAAGGTATCTGTAAAAACATTTGTTGCACATGAAAGCTAATATTCTCAAGATTTTTTCATAAAAGATGGCTATTTTAACATTAATTACGATCAGTAAAAACTTTACCTATAATCCCCACATTTGGATAATACTTTCAATAACATGCCAAATGATATTTAAACTATTTATTCATCCATATTTATATGATTCTATTTTTATAATTTAATAACCGTAAAAATTAGATTTTTATAAGTTATTTTTATGTATTTTTTTTATATCTTATAAATAGGCCTACCTACATTTTTTCCCCTAACTGTTATATATTTCGGTATGCACAAAAACTGAACAGGATCAAACTGTCAATTATATCCGATAATCCTGACAAACGTTAAAAAATCTACAAACGGAAAAGTGTTCCTGTTCAAAAATATAAGTACTGCAACCAACAAAAAATAAATATTATTAAAAAGGATAACAACAAATCCTAAAAATCGATACAGTTCAATATTAAAATCGGTCCGAGCATAAATTCGTGACAAAGGACAAGACAGGAAAAAAAAACATGTATACAAGTTATAAAAGGAATTTTCATTCTTATTACTAGCCACAAAATGCGATTATTGTTACTATTTTGATGTTAATAAGTTAAAATTTCGGTAAGTCACAACCCATCGCCAAAATTTTCATCGAAATCTTTCAGTTACTTGAAGACATTTCATCAACAGCGCTTCACAATTAAATTTTTTCTAAGAAAATTTATCAACATAAAGTTAATTTAAAAAATATGATTTATGTTTTTGAGTTTTAATTGGAATCTCAAGACGTCTAAAATTTAAACAGAAATTTTTTAAACAAACAAATTACCTAAATTATTATGTTTAAAAACGGAGAAGGGATCGTGATTTATACTGATTTATGGTCTCAAGTGCGATAAAAATTTTTATTATTAACATGCAGAAACTACTTTTTTTTGAAAAATGTTATTGCGGTCGTTTGCTTTATTTATTAATTACTTTTATTTTAAAGATTTTTAAAATGAACCATCATAATTTTAGTTAATATATATATATACATTTATATATAGTACAATCAAATTCAATAAATTAGCTTAAGATAACGTAGTTTGGAAACATTTGCATCATAAAATTATTTTTTATATGATCGCGAATAATTTTTAATTGTAATAAACTAAATATTATCATCAAAATTCAATATCAAGACGATTAGGATTAATTTTATACAATTTATTTGAAAAGTTAGATAAAAAATAATATAAAAATATGAGTAAAACATTTATCCATGATAAGTAATATTATATCCATTAAAAATCTTTCGAATGATTCTAATATTTTTCATGTACCGCGTATAGCAACATGATTGTGGTTCTTCGATACCTTCAATATGATTCATATCATGCAAGTTAATAGCTAATATATTTCTAATTTGTTCATTTATTGTAAAAAGTAGTATGCATCTATAAACACATGTGAAATATATAATAAACAATTTTTTAAAAGCCATTATTAAGATTACCTGAAAAAAACTGATGCGACTCCCATTGACACAAAAAGAATTGCGCCTCTCGAGAATTTAAGATTCTCCTACGTGGTTCGTAGTGACATGAAGTTTTGCCCACCCTTGGCATATAGTTTCGAGCACTGTAGGCCTATTTGAATTTCGAAATCCACCATCTTGTAACAGGATCACATGGAAAATTCAATTTACTGTATATATTTTTGAAAAAAAAGATCATCTAAAATTTTAATGCTCTGCAAACTTTTATTCTTGAAATATTTTGCAAGCAGTCTGACATCACACAGACGGAAAAATATGTTTAAAATCCTTTCACATTAACATAATGGCATCCGGGTAGGATAAATAATTTCACACGCATCCAGGTTTAATGGCCGCCAATTTGTAACGAGATTACTTAATTCCCTTAAATTAATAGGAACATATCACGCATAATAGGGAATGAGCCCCTAAAATTTTAGTTAACTCAAATTGTAACATTTTGTTTTCCAGATATTTTGCTATGGATAGACAATACATAACCAATTTTTGTAAAATATGGTTTAACAAAGTATAATTATATTTATATAGAATAAAATAAAGTTTTTTACAATTTTTAAGGCAATAAGCCAAATTATATACTTTATTGTATACAATTTAGTCTATTGCTTTAATTTTTTTCTTTTTTTTTTAATATAAAGAAACAGATCAATTTAAATAATTTACATATACAGTATACAAAGAATATTGTTTTTTATGTAATTTATTTCGCATATTTTTAAAATAAAATTTTGAATATTTTTAAATGCTATTAAAGTTTTCAATGAAATATTAATTGTGATCGTGACTGTTACCATTGATAGAAAATGCTTCTGGTAATAGAAACAACATGCACTAAAAGATTCGTGTTGTAAAACAAGATAGTATGCTCTTATTAATTCGTTTTCATTTATTTTTTTTCAATTTAATACTATTTTAAGAGAATAATTAATTATTATTTTCTATTAATATATAACAAGTTCTTATTTCATCTACTTATTTTTTTTTAATCTATTAGCAAAATTCTTCAATGTAAAAAAGCTTACAAGCAGTAAGGAAAGAACATTCACCTATTTTCCGAACATGTCTTCTTTTATTTTGGAATGATTAAAAATATGAAATTAAAGTACATGTCATCAAAATCATCTTCAATGACAATCTATATACGGAATGTCACAAAAATTAATTTAATAATTTCATAGTTATTATAAGGAAACCTCAGAAATTTGAACGTTCGCCATTTTCAAAATGGACTGATCTAATTAAAATCAAATTTTTCGTTAATATCCTAACCCGAAAAAAATTTTATAAATTTCCATCAAATAGTTTAAAAGTTATTAGGGAGGAAGTTTGATGATATTAAAGTTTTAATGTCTACTATTTTTAAATGATTGCAGATAAAGAAGTAATTGATGTCCTCCAGATCATCTTCAATGACATGACCATCTTGTTAAATATCATAAAAATCCAATGAATAGTTCAGGATATATTAAGAGAATATTTCATAAATTTGAACATCCGCCATTTTTAAATGGTCGATTGTTAGAAGGTTAAGCGAAGCCATGTTATTTGTTATTTTTAATAATGGCATATTAATATCAAATTTCATAAAAATTTGTTTATTAATTCAAAAGTTATTAATGGGGACAGACAGATGGTGAGCATATCAAGTAAAAAAAAAATAAAAGTAAATTTCTTGCTAATGATACTTTATACCATTTTTATGAAAATAAAGTCTACCTAATGAATATAATATATTTTTTTTACGGAGAGACCTATATATTTAGAATTTTTTAAACTTCGAACGATCATTGCTTTATAATGGGATCACATAAAGACTTCCAAATTAGTTAATCGTATAGCTTGAATAAAGATAAACTATCATTTGAAATTTGAGTGCACTATAATATTCTTGTTCTTGAGCTATTTTGTAGACTGTCTGACATACATATTGATGAAACAAATATTGTTGTAAAGTAATAAATATTTAAAATCCTTTCAAATGACCATCATTCTATTCACCCACGACAATTTCAGAGATATCAGCATTTCAAAATTTCAAACGGCCATCGTCTTGTAACGAAAACACGAAAGATCCTCAAAATTAATAGACATGCAAATTAAATAATAAGGGACTATCACCTAAAATTTGAATGTTTTGAGATGTTTGGTTCTTAAGATATCTGGTGGAAGGACAGACACATCAGAGTGAATATATATATATATATACACACAGTCAATTTTTAAACCATGAAAAATGGTTTTTTAAAACCATTTTTCATGGCTTAAAAATGGCATAACTTTCGTTTACATTTTATCAGAAAAATTACTTTGAATTTGCAAATATGAAAAGAAAAAATAAATTATTTATTTATTTATTTTTTAATAGTATAATTAAGCATTTGCTTTTGATTTCTAATTCATAAATTTATATATTTTTTAATTACTGAAATTTAATTGAATAAAATGCTTTTTAAAAAAATTATTAAGAAAGATTCGATTATTAAAAATAACTAACTTAATATAATTTAATCAAAATTATAACTGCCATCTTTCTTTTCTTTTTTTTGTTTTACATTTATCTCATTTTAATTGCTTTGTTTACATTTCTATCCCATTGAACCATTCGACTTAATTTCGTTAATTACAACTGATTTTAAAACTGCTGTACTGTATTGAAAAATGACTGACATTTCGCTAATTAAAGTAGATAATTCTCATTTTCGTTGAAATCATTCAATGATAATTAGCTAATCGTTTCATCAAATGAATCAATCGTTCTCGTTTCTGTATTGTACCGAAGGAAAACGTTCGAATGTTTATACTGCAATAACAATTACACAAAATGATTAAAAAGAAACTGTAGCCTATTTTAAAAATTAACTATCAGCTAATTCCATTAAAATTATTCGGATACAGATAGGAACAAATATAAAGTTGTTTAACTCTCTTATATTTTCTTTAATTTTGAATTTAATTTCGCGAAAATATGAAGAATTTTTAGTCGGTTTAACTCTACTGTTTTGGAGAACAATATTTAACGAGTAAGATGAAATAATAATATACAGGATATCCAAAAAAAAGTAACTAGTTCGAAACAGTTCACATATGATCAGAGTTTGGACTGGAAACTCCATTATATCGGAAGAGTAAATGAAGCATTTCCAGCTAAAAACATTAAATACATTCGAAAAATATTAACCTTAATGATATAAAATTATCCCTGACACGCACAGTTCAGGATACACCAATTTTTCTTAAGCGATCAATGGTTGCAGTATCTGATACACCTTGTATCTACACGCAGTTTTATCATTTAATTATAAATTTAACGAACAATATAAATATTAAATAAATTCTAAATTATTATTATGCTTAATATTTTTTTCAAGCTCAATGCTAATATATGTTTCGTTCATAAAGCTTTGAGGCAAAACAATAAAAATTAAGTTTCACTAATCAAATAAATCCTATTTTTAGCCATTTAAATTGATTGCTTATTTATTTTACAACCGAATCATGAAAATAAAATAAAATAAAGCGTTTTTAGCATAAAAATGTGTGCGTTAAATTTTTAGTTCTATGAATTATATTCTTTGTTTTATATGAATTTGTATCGAATATTGCCGAAAGCTGTTCAGTAACTTATTAATCTATTTTTATCGAGCTGTGATAAAAATAGATTTATTTTTTTTTTTTTCTCAGTTTTCAAAGCAAATACGTATCGCAATCACGTAGCCAGTTAACGCAATTATTTCTGATGCTGTCAAGTGGCATTTTACGTTACGCTTTTTGACAAGTCTCTTTTATTTTCGGAAAGAAAAAAAAAGAGAAGAATATTTAAAAAATAATCTACAGACAGTAATTTGAAGCAGTTTAATTTATTAAATGCATTCAAGACCTACTCAAATTTCTTTTCATTGATCTACGTTCGCTATGACATTCTCTTTTTATCGATTAATTCAGAAACAGTACTGACAAGTGAGATTAAATTTAACCTTTACTATCATTTTTTTTTTTTTTTAAGGTGTATATATACTCTAAAGTTGCATTTATTTCTTTATTAGTATGTCTAGTACTTATTTGTGACTTAAATAAATAATTGGCTCGATTTATTTTAAGATTCGATATGATCTACCAACAATAAATTTTATCGACAGGATTTTAAGAAAATCTTTGCTTGAAATTAATTAATTTAATTTTTTTTTTTAAATTTTAGGCACTGTCAATAAATATGATAAAAATATAGAAAAATAGTCGTGCCTATTTATTGTATATATTTTGTATTATTATATATATATATATATATTCCTTACCGAAAAACTAAATTTAATATTAAGTTTACAGGTACTGCGCTTTATAAATTGAATAATTTATATAGTTATAAATTTTAAATGCTATTTACTACATTTTTAGTTTTCGTCAGTTACATTTAGTTTTCTGCTTACAACAGCAGGTGATGAATTTTGTCCAGGGAAAAAAGAAAAAACGAAAAAAAGAACATCAGATGCCACACAACCAGTGAAAAATGACTCGCAATAGAAACGCGATGGATCGTGATCATCTGAACAAATTTTTGTAAAAATTTTAAATTAAATATTTATATATATATATATATATATATATATATATATACATACAGTATATAGAATATATCATGTTTTCTGCAGTTATATTTATTGAATAAGCATTTTACATTTTTAGAAAAATCGTTAACAGAAAGCTTTACAAATTACTGAATGCACAAATGCATCGAATTTATGCAATATTATCTAAGAAAAAGTTCAATTAATGAAAAAATAATATTATAGTAATGATCATGCAACTTAATTTATTTTATGAATAACTTTACAAATTATTATTATTATTATTTTGATACGATTGTATATGATAATTTAATTTTATCAATATAATTTTTATGAGTTAGCAAGCTTGTATTGAATTTGGAAGAATAAAAACTCTGTAGGTAAAGAAAACTTTTTACTACAAGTTCTTTTTATATGTATCTATTTTAAGATGGAATTTTATTACTGATCCATAAAAATGGCGGATAGTATTTTTTATTTATTTATTTTTTTTATCTGTTTTCCTTTAAATTCTGGTCTCACTTTTCTTTCTTTTTTTTTTTTAAATATTTCTTTTTTCCTCCTGTTAGTTTCAACGTATTCTATTTCTATATATATATAAGAATATACATATAGATACATATTTAATTTTGAAGACAGCCACACATAAATTCGAAGATAATTTAATATTTTATAAGCGATACATTTGCAACATCCATAACGCATATTATATACTAGATAAGCAAAACCTTTCTAGTAAAAAAATAAGAAAGAAAGAAAAATTAAGAAATCGTATAAATAAAATAATACAAATATTTATCTTGGTATAATAAAGCTCGATAGTTTATTTTCCTCTTTTTTTTTTCGCAATATTTTTATTTTACCAAAAAGCATCGATACAAAAAGGAAACGTAAGGATTTAAAGAATATATTTATAAAAGTTAAATCCCTTAAGATCGTATACAGTATTTGCTATCGACGTTTATGGTATTTGAATAAATTTTGAATAAAGTTTTTCAATTGTTATACAGTACTGTGTATAAATATACATTTTTTTTTTTTTTTTTTTTATCTTAGAAGGACTGCTTGAACGTATTATACGCATTCCCTTTGGTATTGGTATGCATAAACATTGTAATCTTTTAACTTATTTATTTTTTTTTAAATATTGATAGAATATAAATACAATGCATGTTTATACATATTTTTACAAACAAAAATATTTCTTTTCGAAAAATCAACAGAAAAATTTAAAAATCAAATTTTTAAAAATACATTTTTTTTAACTACTCTGCAAGATTTTAACGACTACTGTACTACAAACAACTATTGTATTACTTACTGTACGTCCTTGGTTTACGTTTCTAAGAATATTAGAGAATATAAACACGCAATTTTTCGATTAAATATTGTTAATTAAGAATTTGTTTGATGCGATTCGATCTGATAAACGACATTTTAAGGCACATTATATACCATTTACTGTTATAAAACTTAAAATTTTAAAGAGTACGCGTGACACTTACCTCATTACTCATAACACCCGAACTTAGGAACGAAGTTACCAACATGATTAAAGCTACAGTTGGTTTTAAGTAAGTTGGCTCAAGGTAAATAAAAATGAGTAATAGTAAATGTCGGTATTATTTAATTTTTAAAAGCCACACACACTTCGACGAATGCAAACCGAAGTGACCTTCATTCCGCATTACAGTCTACGACAGAGTAGCAATTGCGTCATTTCAATACTGTACACTCTTCTCGGCGTATACACACACACACACACACAACTCTCACCGGGGAATGCTTAGAATTAAATTGGATTGTTATACAATTTTACAAAGTTGACGAAAACTCTTCGAACTGGCCAATACCAAAGGGAATGAACAAGAATAGGTTTTAATTCCCTTGCCATACTATATAAAAACTTGTTTAACGGGTCAACGGCCCTGCTTTACAGGATGCGCGCCATTCAGAAACATGACAATACCTTGGGAAAAATGAAAACTTATATCTCTGGAGGGGAAAAAAAAATGTTTGTTTACTTTTTTAAAAATCGAAAGACGTATATAGATATCAAATGGGGTGTTAGCAATCGAAGAGAGTCTCAAGTTGTCAATCTGCTATAATAATTATTATAACGTACGTGCAACGTTTGAACGTTTAAAAATTTGTTAAAATTTATTATAAAATGTTTATTTCGTAATTTTTAAACGGTTATTTTTATATATCTAACGCCATATTTGTTTTCGTTAATAACATTATCGTAATTGCACGGTTGGTTACTCATTAGAGAGATTTCCAATCTCTGACTTAGGCCTCCATATTATATCCAAGAACTCGAATATAAAATTATTAATCACGTTAACAATTACAGCTAGAATCTCTAAAAATAATTTAATTACCGCCACGATCATTATTGCGTGTAAACAACGCAGTTTAAAATTTAAAAAAATAACAATAAAATTATGAAATGCATTTTTTTAAAAATTACATTCCGCTTTCGAATTGTTTAATTTTTCGGGCAATTTTTTTTTTTTTTTTTTTTAATAATTACGAAAATTATTTAAATTAGAAATTACACGGATTCTTGTTTTTTATTTTAATTTGTGTTTAAATAAGTCTGTAGATTTAAATAACAAATTTTCAATCGAAATTTGATATGCAGATAACACCAGATGGCAGCACGTGTTCGAAGTAAGGCATGGTTTACGAAAATTTTTCGATCGATCGATAAAAATTATTATTATGCATAATAATTTAATATTTGTTTAAAAATAAAAATAATATATAATAGTTTCAATTATTTAAAACATAAAATATTTATGATATAGTTTCTTTAACTAGACGTATTGTATTTAGAGTCAATAAATTTGCAAAAAAGAGATTTTTCTCGTTTTTGATAGGTTTTTGAAGCGAAGTATCGTTTGTCTTGCATGAAAGCTTTAAGTCTATCTGCTTTTAAGAAATACAAGCTCGAGTACAACTGTAACTGGTGTATGTGAATAAATTTCACACATTGTTAATTCTTAAATAATATCTTAATACCAAAAAAAAAATTATTCTTAAGTGCTCTCCCATATACAAAAACATGGGAATTTTTGTTCCTTAGCGCTTTCCCATAATTGTTATTATGCATATTAAGCCAACAATCTCGATTGAAGATTCTAAATCATTAGAAAGCAATTAAAATCTATGATTGAACAATATTGCTGACAAATATTTCTAAAGGAATAATTAAAATATAATAAGATTTTATATTATTTCTACTTTTGTGAAAGAAGAATATTATCATTTATACGAATAAGTAACAATTAGTTGCATATGGAAAATGTGAATCACTATGAGTCTATGGGATATGTACATTATGTGATATTAATATTTAGGAAATTTTGTGTATATAATCAAAATTATTGTGACTTAAAGTCTACTATCCATCGAGTTAGATAAACAACTACTCTAAACCACAGGATATTCTTATCTTTCACTATTACTCAATGTTTTGTGGTGATTCCAAATTTTAAGACATGTTAGTTGTATACTTCAAACAAAATTTTACTTTCTTTATTTTAAAATTTAAAGAAAGTAAAATATTGTTTGAAGTATACAACTAGTATGTCTTAAAATTTGGAATCACCACAAACAATTGCGTAATAGTGAAAGATAAGAATATCCTGTGGTTTAGAGTAGTTGTTTATCTAACTCGGTGGATAGTAGACTTTGAGTCACAATAATTTTGGAGATATATGTATCACTGCCTAATCAATTAACTGAATTTGTGTAACCGAATAGAATAAGCTTTATATATATATATATATATATATATGCATTATTTTTCTTAGAAGAATTTATACAAATAATACTGTACTGTATTAATATATGTACTGTTTGAAATGTTATTTAAATTTCAAACTTAAAACTCAGTTTTACTGAATGTCATTATTATATTTTCTCATAAATTCATAATGCATCGTGTTTAAACTTCAGACGAAAACAATCCTTTCTTTCGTTATCAATAAAATTCGGCATATTAAAATTATTGAATGGACTATCATCCGACTGGACTTAATTAACAATTAGTGAGTCGTTTTTGATATGAACAATAATAAGAATTCTTCCGATCAAACGCCATTTTTAATTAACAGAAATTATCATTATTAATTTCGCTTCAGCGAAAATCTACATATTTTCATTAATGAATAATAATAAAACCTTTTACTAAGAGTGCAGTTTCTTTTTATATAGAATTAATATCTGATAAAAATGCAGAAAATGGACGAAATGGTCGAAAAATTAGCCATAATATTCGGCTTGCAATGAATGCATACCACATTTTTATTGATTGTCGTCGATGATGTCTGCAAGTAAATATTCTATACTGTATAAAATAAAATAAAAGAATACTGTTTTATTCACTTCACTCGATCGTTAACCGCTTCTGAAGAAGATCTCCAACGAGAAAGAATTATTTCAGAGATCACAACCACGAAGAAAGAAAACAATGATTATTTTGTTTATCTTTGGCGGCTATGGAAGCCATGGTAGATAGGAGAAAGACAGAGAGAGAGAGAGAAGCAGAAAGAGATGAACTTTGGGATCAGAGAAACAGTGAACAAAAGCGTAAAAAAAAAGATGGATCTCATTGTGTGAGCATCATTGGAAAAGGAAGAATCGCTAGAGCTTGCTGCAACCAGATATCGACCATCCCTTCCAAAAATAGGATTTAGTAGCTGAACAAAATTATAATTTATAAATTTAATATTTAAAAAAAAAAACTATTGAATTATAAAAACACTAATAAGAGAGTAAATTAATAAACAAGAAAAAAAAATTAGAGGAGACAAGTAAAAACAATAAAAATAACCATTTTCTTAAACCTTAATTAGTTTTGTGATATAATTTCTTTTTATTTATTTGATTAGTTTCTTAATTAAATTATCGATCCTTTTCGTTTTTATTAATTTATTATTTTTTGAAGCTATGAACTTAAATGGGAGAAAAATATTAAATTTAACAAAAATCGAAGAATTAAATATAAGAAATCATCAACGAAACAACTGGAATAATATAGTAATTTAACTCAAAGCAAAAAATTCAATGAGAGATGAATAAAATTAAATTAAAGGATAAATTTTGGTCGCTATAAAAGATGCAATTGTAGAGAGAAAAAAAAAAAAAAAATGATATTATTGTATTATTGATAAACCTGTAGAACCATTTAAGAATTAATCATAAAAAATCGGATTATTACGATCGATAAATTATAATTATCATTCAGATAAAATAGGCTAATTATATTATTCACGTAAATTTATTACGGCAATTTTTTCTATAAACTTCCTCAGTTGAAACTTTAATCAGAACAACACAGAATTTCCTATCCCCTTGAAGATTTTTGTTTTTTTTTTTTTTTTTTTTTTACAGAAATGTTTTGCTCCCGTTTTAACTTCTTTGGCAGTAATTATGGTTGTAGAAACTAGCAAAATAAGCAATAACTTTTATTATAAAAGCTTGATTAATTTTCAAAAAACAAACTTCCCTCAAAGCAATAAAACTACTTCGGAAAATTAACTATATTTCTTTATTGAATAGAAAAAAAAATAACCAAGTCATTCAAATAGTCATTTCTCTGGTGATACGATAAGATATATTATATTCTGCATATAATTGCGACATCAAAACATTTCCGTTGGCTATTTTATCTTTATCTCCAAGTTAGTTCAATTAGGTCAGCAAGATCCAAAGTTTTAAGGAGACACGCGATTATATAGATGGCAATCTCAACCAGTGCTGTTTCTGTTGTTTATTTAAGCGGTGAAAATTCTAACAAACAACGAAAATAAACATAATCGAAATTCATTTATGCGAATTTTTCTTAACAGTTTACCTCAATGTCCATATTTGAGCGTTGAGCTTGAGGAGGAGGAGCGTGCATCGGATGCTCCGATGTAATGGTATGATGTCTACGAACTTGAGACCTCTTCATTGCTTGGCTACTCGATGGTCTATGTCCATCTGCAGTTTCCAGCCTCTGGCCGCCAGATGGGGCTAAATTCATATAACACATAATAATGTTTAATTATAATTAAGTATAACTATCATGAATAACATTATATACCGATAGAGCCGATTAAAAAAAATTTAAATTGTAAGTTATATAAACTATAAATATTTAATATCTAATCGTCCATAAAATTTTACGATCAATAAAACATTCGTAAATTGCTTTTAATTATTACTAAACTTATTTTAATAATAATTTAAATTAATTGCTTAATGAACTAATGTAAAATGCGTACAGAAATGATAATTTTATGCATCTTCATGATGTACAGAAAGAAAAAAAAAGAAAAAAGTATTATGCAGTCAATAAAAATATACCTATAGATATATATGACTTCATTAATATCGTTGAATGATCGTTTATGACTTTATTTTAATATTAGCCGTTTGGATGTATGAAAAAAAAAATATGCAAGAAATACCACGCGTGGTATTTCTTGCATATATATATTTTTTCGTTTTCTGATTTAATGCTTGGCGAGATTTAAAACGAAAATTAAATTCCGTTAGGTTACTATCAGGCACAAAGCTACAACTAATGAATTTCTTCGATCGTTAATGTTCTTTTCCTTATCGCATTTCGCGCTATTTTATCATTCAACTTTTTTTTTTCGTTTTATAGAAAAAAAAATCACTTTAAATAACTAGTCTGTGAAAAATTCATCTATAAATTAGATAAAATTGTTTATTTATGGAAGAGCAATATATATATATAGACTTGTATTTACTTGTTTTATTCGGTTAATGAAGATGACTTCCGACCGAATTGCAATGGATATCTGGAAGAAATGCGAAAGAACCATCAATGTAACAACAAAGAAGAACAATTTTTATAAGCCATACCAGTCTCCATATCTGAAGAGATGCCTTACTACTATGAGGACATTCACTTGTAAGAGTAAATCGATATTTGGAGACATTTATCCTCGTCCTTTGAGCCATGTACGCTTGACTCGATAACGCATGTGGACTTAAATGTCTTAATATTTAGACTTAAACGGGACATGCCACTATTTAGCATTCTATCGAAGGAACGATCGTGAATTATATTTATCCGTTTCTTGCTTTGATAACTCTGCAATCTCTTCCAGTCATCGAAAACATTTTGCATTAATATATGCAGTTAAATTTAAAAAAAAATGTATTGCTATTTTCACAAACAAAAACGAACGATTGGAGTTATTCCAGAATGAATTAATTTTCGGTAATGACATAAAAACATGCAATTTTGTCATCTCGTAAAGTTATTATTATTATTATTCGGTCAGAAAGACCGATTTGTATTTAAACTGAAGCAATAAATGGCAGTTTCTTAAGAAATCAATTTATGGAAAAATTTTCCTGTTTTTGTGGATCAAGATTTACATGCAAATTACTCGAAATTATCGTTGCATCGTGATAATTAATGAATGACACTCGAATTTATTAATTTTTCCTGCAAAATATCAGCATTAATAATCGAGAAACGTATTAAATTTATTAAATACCAAACACGCGAGCCAGCTGCTTTCTACATTCTGAATCCAAACTCGAAAAAAAGAAAAAAAAAATTTATCTTTTCTAAAGATTTTTAAGATAAGAAAGAAAAATTACATAAAATATAAAAACTATAAAAGGATATTTATTTATTTTGGAAGTTGTTCTAGTTCTTATTCGACTATTAATGCTTCAGTTTCAGATCTTGAATTTGTTTTTTCTTCTTCTACGATATTATTTTTTCGTATTGTAGTCATCGTTAATAACATCTATCATATTTCTGGCCAAACGCCAGTTTCATAGATTCACTTAAAAAAATGATATTGGAGTTTTCATTATCTAATTATTTCCTCTTAAGTCCCGATAAAAATTTTCCTTTATTAAATTCATAATACAAGATGGTTATCTTTTTTCGATAGCGCTCAAATAACTGATAAATAGGTAATTGGCTACTTAAAAATAAAAAAAAAACAAGAAAAACTAGTTAAATATTTCTTTCTTATCTTTGTTTTGATGTAGGCTACTTTATGTTAGTGCCTTAAAGACTTAGGTAGAATGAAATTATTTTATAATGCAAGTGAAACCAAATTGAAACTTATTCCATTTATACGTAATACATTTTTTTATTTTTTATTTTTTAATATATATATATATATTGACTAGAAATTAATTGAAAAACTTTTACAGAAAAAAAAATGTCAACTTCAAAAGCAATTTGAAACATGAATCCTATCAGCAGGAAACCAAAATCCCTTCAGGAAAGAGTAAGTCGTTTGCAAAAGAAATTTTTGGAACCAAAATCACAAGGGAACGAAACGCTTTTAGTAAAAGAAATAGGAAGTCAATGGAGCAAAGAATACGAAAAAATCATGAAAGGAAAGATAAAGCAGAATAAGTGTAAAAGTTAAAAGGCGAGATCCATGAAAACAAGGACGTCATCAATAAATCAACAATGGCCTCTGCACATCCGACACGCTATCTCGTGTCAAAGAGACTTTTTTTTTCTTTGTTTTCCTGGATGTTCGATATTTCTTTATTTCTAAAACGAAAACTGTAGTAAATTGATGAATTACATACGCAACAAAGTATCTTACTTGAATAATGAACTCTTTATAACTTCGTTAAAGAGATTAAAGACCGCATTTGTATAAATTTCGTAAAGTTAATTTATACAAAGAGTTTTTTTTTAATATATAAATAGTTTGTTTTGTAGAACGTAGCCAAACCAATTTAGTTTTTTAACATAGATTATTACTCTGTGCCAGAAAAAAAGATGAAGAAAAATATATTGATGAAAAATGCGAATTTACAAGAAGATTATCGGCTTATGATACAGGTAATGATTTATTGAAGTTTTACATAAAATTTTGATATAAAACACATACAAGGAGCCGATTGCGGATTATAATGTTTAGATGATTCAAAATCCTAAGAGGAATTAAAAAAAAATCAAATTAAAATCGATAAGTGAGAGTATCATATTTTATATCTTCGTTCATTTGTAGTACTATATGTTCATTTATTAATTAGTCTTATATGTGTCATATAAGACTAAAATATCATTAGTTCTAGTTATAAATATAAATAAATCGTTCGAGAAATAGGCTAAAATTCTTTGGAAAATATGTTTTTGCTTGTTTTTTTTTTTGTGATAAATATCAAATTTATAAACTTTGTAACAAAAACTATGAAAGCTTACGATGGCAAATCTTGATTGATTGAGGTTAAAAAAAGTACAGTATCACTTTTTTTTTCTTGAACATAATTTACTTACTTTGGTTATATCAAATAAAATTAATATTCTTTAAAATCTGTTTGCATAAAAAAAAAATTATCATTAGCTGTTACTGATTATTGCTTAGCATTAGAATGCATTGTAATCTGATACGAATCTTTCATAAATATTTGTTTGTTTGAATTTACGATCAATCAATATCTTGCAAATAAATATTAGCTTAAATAACAGCTATTTTAAAAACAAAGAAATATTTTAAAAATAAAGTAGAGCTTTCTTTATTATTTTAAATAAAATGAATGGTTCAAGTACAGAACAAGACAGAATTAATCACAAATTCTATTTCGTATATACAGTATATACCTTCAACAATCTTGCTTAAATAAAAAATTTATATGAAATTCTTGTTGGAATATAATTATTTTTATGCATTACATCGATGGAAAATAGATTAAAAGAATAATTTATTTTAATATAAATGCAAATTTAATTAATAAACCTTTATATTGGATGTTTTGAAGTTGTATACATAGATTTCAGAAATAAAATAACTGCTCTTGAAAACTTTCGCAAGCATCTGTAGTAATTTTTTTAATTTTATATATAATATATATATAGGACCGACAAACTCAG
>WUQG02015099.1:0-11688 GCA_011317285.2 Androctonus mauritanicus | reverse complement strand
CAAGAATCACAATCGAAAGGGTTTTCGGTCATCCATACATTCTTTATATACTTTAAATCTTCGATCATGTATTTATCTAGTGAAGCTATGTAATTTTCTGATATATTTAGCACTTCTAAAGCGGGCAAGTTGCGAAATGTGTTGAATTTCCAAAAAGTAAGTTGATTACGAAAGAGATTAATGTGTTGCAATTTATTTAGATTTTTAAAAATATCCGTTGGAAGTTGCTTTATATTATTTTCAGAAAGATCTATTAGAGTAATTTTTGTCATGGATCGAAACAAGGATTCTTCAATGATATCAATTTGATTTTTATTCAAAAGAAGTTCTCTCAATTCACTCATATCGTGGAACGTTCCTTTCATAAAATTTCTTATTTCATTTTCTGAGATATCAAGTAGAACAAGTCGCATCAATCCTTGGAAAGATTTGGGGAAAATTTTCCTAATTTTACATCTTTTGAGATGTAAGTTTTTAAGTAATGGACAAAAGCTGAAGGAATAATTTGGTAAATTTTCTAAAACGGTTTGGTTCAATATTAAATGAGTTATGTTACTAGTTATATTAAGATTTCCTGTTAGATTAAATAATTCAGTTTTGAATTCCATTTCACCGAGATTAATGAATTGAAGTTTAGGTAGAGAAAATATGACTTTAGGAAAAATCGAAAATAAATTTCCGCGCAGATCCAATTGGGCTATATTTGGAACAGAAAGGAATGCATCAGGATCGATGTATTTAATCTTATTAAAAGGAAATCCAAGAACACGTAAACTTGGAAAAAATGGAAAGTATCGAATTACTGTCAACTTACATTTATAAAAAGTGATCATACGTATATCTAGACCTTCTACATAACTTAATTCAGAATGTAATTCGGTTATGCTTTCAGATAACGTAAAAGTCACTTCTGTCACCTTTGCTCGAAGAAGATATTGATGCCAGACAATTTTCCCGGAATAAAGTAAATAATGGAATCCATACTTTTTCCAGAAAGGCCAATATAAACTTTCGCTTACAGTTAAGTTACAATGACAAGAAGACAATTCATGATTCACCATAGAGAAGTTAAATCCTTTCCTATGTAGAAGGGCTGCCGGCCATTCTGTGTACTCTGGAAATTCCATCTTTATTAAATAACTTTCAATATAGCTTTTTAGTAACATTTTCATGTAAAGAGGAAGAATAGTGATGTTCGAATATATTTTATCAATATCATTTTCACTTCGAAATTCAGCGTAATGCGGATATAGATATACATTTGTATTTTTCCATGCTTCTGGAAGAGTTTTCAGAATAAAATGAATGGAAATCAATTTACTGTTCGCATTGAATATAATTTCATTACTAGATTGCGATTTATAGTACAGACTACAGTACATTTTAATAACACCAGTTTCCATTTTCCATTTGCAGCCTTCTACCGTTGAATTTGAATGCATGTTAAACTGTCCGTAGGGAGAAAAATCTTCTACATGAGAAGACAAAATGACCACACTCATCTTTAGAAATACGAAAAATATCTAGGAAAATAAAAAATTAAATACATTAATTTTTTTATCTACTTTAATAAATTTGTTTTTTTATTAATACAGAAAAAAATTGTATAATCAAATAAGAAAATAAACGATTTTTATTTGTTTAAGTTGATATTTTGTTCATTAATGAATTCGTATAAATTAAGCTGAAATTTTTAAGGATTAATTAATCGATTAATAGTTAAAATATTTTATCGAATTCAAAATTAGTTTATTTGATTAATAAAATTTAACCAGAAATGTGTTTAAATTTTAAATTTATTTTTATTGCTATCAAAGGGTTTAAGGATTTATGATGTGTAATTTGGCAAACATAGTTAATACAGTAACCTTCCTATTATCCAGGATTGAATTATCTGGATTGCAGATAATCCACCCCCGGATAATAAGGAAGGTAATCCACAACCCGAAAGTTATGGCTAATTATCAATATTTGATCTTAGATGCGCTACGCTGTCTGATGTTTAAACATCCCAGATTAATTTATTATATCTTAAATAATTGGCGATAAAAATTAGAATCAAATTAATATTACAAATATTGCAATAATTCCTTGCTGCAAATAAACCAATTTTTTGTTTTCTTTTTCAATAAATTATAGAATATTTGGATATATGTATGTAGGCAATTTATTTATTTTTAAATATTAAATGTATATTGTCCATAATTCCAATGTTTTTGAGCAATTTGCAGGTTATCCGAGATAATTTATTTCTCGGTTACCCCGGTTAATCGATAGTATACTATATTTTACAAATTGATTAATTTCATTACTGTATTACTACATTATTTTTCATGGCAATATAATGTTATAATAATAATAAGCATTGAAATCCTATAAATCATAAAGCAAGGGTATTTTTTTAATCGTAATTAATTAAAAATTAAATCTTTGACAAATTAAATCATTCTTGGATTTCTGTTTAATCCAAGGGTTAAACAGAAATTGATTGGCAGAATTTGATTTATTTGAATTAAAAACCTCTTACTTTATTATTTAAAAAACTGATATTTATGACTTTTGATCATTTTTTTCTAAAATTGTTCGAGTTTGATAGATTAATTTGCGATTGAAGAAATTTGATCAGTCGATTAAATTTTTTTAAATCAATCGCAGCACTGCTCATAATGTAATATCTGAATAAAATAAATATGCCGAATTCTCAATAGTGCTTTCTTCAATGAAATAATCTATAATATCGTAATTATAATAATTAACTAAACTAATTGTTAATTAATGAAAGAAATTAAGAATTTTCTTAAAATTCAAATGTTTTGATTTCTTAAAAATTAATCGTTAAATATCTGATTAAGCTGGAAACATTATTAGATTACAACTCTATAAAATAAATGGAATACGGTAGATCGAGAGACTAGATATGTGAAAATAGTTCGCTTACTCTCATATAAATTTATTTTCGAGCCGTAGGAACTCTACGATAAAATATCCAAGATTGATTGATTTTGAATCCTACACTACCACATTTTTTTTTCAGGAAGTTCCATTTCTGCTCTGTTTTAATCCACATCTTTTACAATAAACTTCTCGAATTTATCATGAGTCTCCCAGAACTTACTATGAGCTACTTAAATTTAATTATAGTCTCTGACACTGCAGTATAACATCTTTCAAAGATAGAAAAATAAAAAGATTTTCAATTAAAATTTACTGAGCATCATTTTAGTCTTCTTGATTTAGCAGTGAGAAAACAGATGTTAGGCATTTTATTTAAATAATTTTACTTATTTTAAACATTATTATTAATATGACTTAGCAGTTGATGAATTAATCTGTAATTCCGAATTAATCTTGAATCTCTTAAGAAAGTTTAAAGTAGAAAAAAGTTTACTAATCAAATTTTCTTTAAAGAAATATTATGGAAGTACAAAACAGAAGGCATGAAAATATCTAAAAGTGCAATTTTAAACGAAAGAAAGAACTTTACTAATTTTTTCCTTACGGTATCAAAATCATCTTATTGGCAATTGATAGTATATGCCGTTTATTAATTAATTTTAAATTATAAAATGTGATTTTTTAAATAAAACTTAAAAACATCACTTACCTCTTTCATTTTTAATCTAATAAAATTTCTATGTAATTACTGATTCATAATAAATTCAGATAATCTTTAATCATTTAAACTATCAATAATATCTGTATAGATTACGAATACCGTATTCACATGGTCACGTGATAAATGATATCAATATCCTATAGCTTGTAATGAAATCATTATTAGAATACAGAAATTTTAAAGGCCGGTTATCCATTAGGCACTTTATTAGCAATAGGGGATAAGGAGCCCTAGACCATAATTATTGAACAATTTTATAATTTATTTTAAAAATTTCTCGTGCTTATAGACCCCAAAAGTGTTTTAATCCGACTCTGAAAATGTCAATGGGCATATATAACAATTACATTTCATGCGTATTATGACCAAAATAATTATATAAAAAATTTTTCCTGTGAATGGAAGCTGGATTCATCCACTGACATATTCCAATGTTATATTTTTTCATTCTATATTTCTGAAGGAATCATTTCCCTTTCCTCATGCTTTCATATTGTTTTCGTTTCATCCTTTACTCTTCAAAAGATTAAATCTCTGAGTACATACTGTATTTCTTTCAATAAATGTTTAGAAAAGTTATCATCAATATTGAATGTTCGATTTGTGTTTAAGAAATTATTTATTTCTAGATTAATTTATGATTATATTATATTTCTCATATTTTCATGATAAATATTTCATTTTATTTAAACGGTGTGATATAAATTTGTAAAACAAATATATATGATTATTCTAAAATAAGTAATATAACTGATATTTCCTCGTGAAAATAGAGAGCAATTTATCATCACTACGAATTAACTTATTATAATTATTATTTTAGCCTTAATTCTGCAATGAAAAGCATTATGTGATTGCTAATATAATTTTAATCTACTGTATTTAAACAATAAGTAAAATATATTAATAAAGTAAAATTTTTTGCTTAGAATTATATGCTTATATATTGTTTAATTTTGATATATCAATACAATATGCTGAAATCTATGGTTGAAATACAGACATATATATCTATAAATATATAATGATATACAGTATTCTCTGTGAAATTGTTCATATCCGGTATCCGATGTTAGAAATCTAATACTTTTTAAAATAAGAATTAGAGCGATGTATATTATATTAAAATTATATAAATTAATTATTTTTATTTTGTTTCTCTGAATTATTTGTTAAAATCTACTTTTGCTTCATTACTAAAATTATTCAATTTGATGAATCTTAATTTAAAAATTCGAAATTTATTTCATTTTTAACATTTCATTTAAACCTGGATCTTTAAAATAATATGTTATATTGCCTTATTCTTATATTCTCGTTATTATTACATAACTATCACTTTTATAGGCACGATTGATCTTATTTATCGATAGGCCTATGCTAATCGATGCGATTATGAAATTCGAAACGAATTTTCAAACGATCGAAATCAGTCGCAAAACATCGCGAATCTCTGGAGTGTATATTTATATAATTATGATTTCTTTGCACATGATTTTCTTCATTTATAAATAGGAGCTCCAAAATAGTTTAGCCCAGGACCTCCAAAATCATAAATCCGGCACTGGAGATAGCATTGATAGTTTCGCTATCAATGCTATCTCCATTGCATTCCTTTCGATATTTATTTATGTAATTAGTTTATCTATTAGAATTAGTATGCATTTCATTTAATATTGTTAAACTACCACATGCAATCTGAGATGAATTTTGAATGTTTTTTCCAGTCATGATTGCCATGATTTAGATGTCGCAGCAATCAGAATCTCTAAACATCAGAGTATTTCCAATAAATAGAGGTTTTTCAGTATGGCTGTTAGATAATGATAATATTTCAGTTTTTTAATGAATGTTGATGTAACTTAATTTAGTTGTAAGTAGTTTTAATTGATGTTTATTTGAAAAGTTCATTAGCCCAACTTCATCGTATCAATAATATAAACATATTGTTTCTAATGGTTTTTAGTTTTATTACCAGAAAAATATATTCTTCTAGGAGATTTTCTGTTTTTGTTTTAGTTATTTGATATGGTATTGAAATTTTTTAATTAAAAATCTATTTATCGTGTTAATTGTTATTCAAATTATCTTTCTTGCTTTTAGTTCTTAGGCCTATATTGAGATTTTATTTATTAGTTTCTTACCAGATCTTTTGTTTAGCCGTTAATGCCATAGGTTTTCAATTTACAGTTTCCATACGTTTCCTTATTTTAATTGATTTCATCTTCCGTCTATATATCTTTCTCCGAATCCTTTCCATTCTTCCGTTTTTTTTAATTATTTTATATGTTTAAATATTCCATAGCGTCTACTTTATTCATATATTTTTTAATTAGTTTTATTTCGAGTGTCTTTATTAACGTTAAGTGAAATTAAAGAGTTGAGTAGTATGAATGTTGTTATTTGTAAATTAAAATATAAACTATTGTTGGGTATATTGATTATATGTACCATTATGTTTAAAGCTAATGTCTAGAAGTGTAAGGTCTATGTAATTTTCTGTATGAGTGTTGAGTTTTAGACCGATTATCCCGTATATTAGTTATATAGTTTTTTTATTTTATTGTCAGAAGTTTGTCATGTCTAACATTAATTTGAAAAAAACTGTCAGGAATTATTTTAGTATTTGTAAATTCTAATACAAATTATTATCGCGTATAGTTACTATAATCCAATATAATGTCGGGTAATTTTTTATATTTGTAATTATTTAAAAAAGTTTTGCCCTATAGTTTAGATACACCCATAAGTAATTCAAATAAAGGTTATAGATTAGCATTGCTTGATGTTTGTTCAATTTGTTGCTTTATTATAGGTAGAAGTTGTCACAAGTTTGTATTAGTTCGAATAATCATTGCGTTTTCTATTGGCATTTTTTCTTGTTTTCAGCTCCAAGTAAATTATTTTTCTATGGCTATACAGTATACGTTGCCATTTCTTTGCCGGCAGTTATCTGATTTGGCGAAAACTTTCCTGCAACAAGGTATAGTTTGAATAATAGCTTTTAAACTTTTTTTTTAAATTTGAGATCTTATATTTATCTTTTATGTATTTTTAAAATAGTTTCACTCGGATGGAGAAGAAAAAACATATAGCCGTTTGAAACTGGGAAGAACGAAGAAAAGAAAGATTCTACATGTTTATCTATAATATTTAATAATTTTTCGCGTTTTAGTTTTACGAATAATATTCAGATTTGGTATTTATAATTTTATTGTTATTTACTGTTTAGTCGCGATCGTAAAATTAACAAAAATAAAGAAGAATGAATACAATGATAAAAGAAGCCTGATAAGAGAATGAAACTGATATGGGAAATAAGTTGAAAAATATCTGTTTCATATAAATGCTGATCTGTTTCTTTATGTTTCTAATATATTTTTTACTTACAGGTATTTTTTCGCTTACCAGATTTGACTTTTATGAAGGTGTCTTGGACTTGATCTCTTTTAATTCACAAAAACAAACTTTATATATAAATTCCATAACCTAAGTTTAACTCAATTTCCTCATTCATATATCCACATGGCAAGCATTTTTTTCATCTAATATTTCTCAACATACTTACACAACATACAACATATGCTTCTCGGAAATCCATCCCGTAGGTCTTCATTCTGGGAAGCGTAAGTATTAATTTGGAAGTTTTAACTTAATGGCTAAAGGGATTTGGTATATAAAATTTACACAAGTTACATATAAAGATGAACTGTCTAATTATAATTGAATTTTCTTCATTTAAAAACAGAATAAAAATATCGTAAACAATACTTTTGCTTATTGTTAACAATATGCATTTTATTCATTTTTTATTATAGAAATTTTACATAAAAATCTTTATATGAAACACAATGTTCCAAATTGAACTCAAATGACTGTATTCCTGTTTTCCTGATTTCATAAAATTTTAAATCAAATTCTGCTAAACCAAAATCTGTTGTAAAGATTTATGCGCAAGTCAATTATAAATATTACGAATTATAACAAAGAAATTTTAAATAAATATTAATTTCTTGTATTTAATTAAAAATTATTTAAATAAATTAAAAAGATATTGCCTATTATTAAAAACTGTGTGTGAATAACTAACAACTGTGTTATTTGTGGCATTGTTCGTCTTCTGTATAATACGGTATAATTGATTTTTTAAAATATTTAGAAAGTCTATTTATATCAAAGTTCGGATAGTAAAATGGTTGTGGGAAAACAGGCATACATATTAGTTCACATCTGCCTTGTACCACAGATTTGCACCATGTGATCTTTTTTTTACAAATGAAAAAATCCGTTACATAAAATTTAACAAAAATCGAACAAGCCGTAAACCAAGACTCTAAGAGATATACAAATAGCTATAAATGTGCTATAAATAACTTTCCTTGATGGTGAAACATTATATAGAGACTGAAGGGAATTATTTTGAAGGAAACGTAATTAATAAATAAATTAAATATATATTACTTAATAAACAAGTTACAGAAATTGTTGAATATATCTTGTTTATAATTTATTGACATAATAGAATAATTTATAAATATAGAAATATAGAGTTTTTTCTTGTTTTGATCATATATACTGCTATTATGTTTTGTTTTAATATTATGTTACATAGTCTTAAGATATTAATATCCAGTTGTTTGAGATTTTTTAGAAAATAAAAAAATATGCATAACAAAGTACTTCCTATTTTCTGTTTTATGTATTTTTTATATTTTACATAAAATTGGGAAAAATGTTTAAGTATAGAGAGGTCTTCAAATTTTGACGCTACGATCAACAGAGCTTGGTGTGGCAAAGTATAGTAAGGAATTAAAAAAAGGTTTCTGTAGGTAGAGAAAATGAGGAAAGACATATTTTTATATCACTTCCAAACATTGCCTCATATGGTTTCTTCGAATGGTTTCTCCATCATGATAAACTCTATTTTTCATCATTTGGACGAATCTCAAATCCTCCGACCAAATACATATTTCTTCTGTTTGCATCCAAGTGCAGAGCATATTTTGTATGTCCTGGTTGGCTCTTTCTATGCTTCTTTGACTTTAACTATGTCGAGATTTACCGTGGTCTATAGTCAAACCCTTCCACATTAATTTGAGCTCATCTACTATTCTGTTTGCGAACTCTCGTCCATTATCAAATTGTAGAACAGCAGGTGCTCAATAAATACAAAATATGTCTATTAAATGTTTTGGTACTTCTTCTATCCTTTTTGATGTTAGATCCCTCAATTGAACAAATTTTGTCAGGTGGTCTTGATAGACCATTATGAAAGGATAGTTTCCATTAGCCTGAGATTGCATATCTATTGTCGACTTGACCCCTGCTATTAATTTCAGAAAATACCATCGGACATGTAACTAATCCTTTTTTTTGAGATGCTAGTTTTTCTGACACGGAATACATAAATTACCGTATTTATTCGAATCTAAGCCGCACTTTTTCCAATTTTAATGCTACTGAAAAGCGGGTGAGGCTTAGAATCGAAAGTGGCGACGCGGCACCAGTTCCGAAGTACGCTGTGACAGTGGGAATGACGAATCCTTTTTGGAACATGATACTGACGGTTAGAGCAATTACATGTTCATGTATGTATTTAAAAGTTTTTAATACTGGTAAAATAAAATTATTTATTCACTTCTTATTAGTTCTCATCTTAAAATTTTTTTTAATTTCGTAAATATCAGATATCGATAAACCTTTTTAGACGCGGTTTCCACTGTACGATTTCATCCAGCAAAACGGATCCGTATAGCCGGTATCCTAGCAATGGCCCGTTTACGGACAGCAAAATCCGTTCCGCGGAATAGACGACTGTCCTACTTTTTTCTGGATACGGATGACGTCGGCTGTCCGTCAGCCAATAATAGGAAGCCTTGCTCTCTTGTATTTAGGAGGTAGTTTCAACATGGCAGCTTGTGACGAATTGTTGATAAGTTTAGTAAAACAGAACATTTGCCTTTGATAAACAATTAAAAGAATATAATCAAAATAGATAAAACCATCTGCTTTTTCTCCATCTTGAAATAAACTTTTTCTATCGAGATATTTGATTGGTTTATTTTCAAATCATTCGTTATTTTTGTAAACGTCATATCGTCTACTTTCGATATGACGTTTACAAAAATTCCGGATCCGTTATATGATCAATGTGAGTGCGTATACATTTTGCTGTCCGAAATCGGAAGCTGCTGGACAGCATCGTGCTGGATGAAATTGTACAGTGGAAACTGTGTCTTACACTATTAGTTATTTTTTCACAAAAACGTGTTGAGAATTTGGGGTGCAGCTTAGAATTGATGGCGGCTTAGATTCGAATAAATACGGTATATAGTATATATGTGGTATATATATACACCATATTTTATATACCATAATAAAAAAAATAAACTCAATAAAATAATAATTAAACTAAATCTTTCAGATAGAAATTGCAGCTTTACAATGGGCTTCTTTTCAGAAAGTTTTGACTTATTACGATGAAATTTTCAGATTATGTTTATAAGACAATTAGCTAACCTTTCTGTAATACAGAATTTCAAACTGCAGCATAATAAGAGTTTTATGGACTAAGAAATTTCAGTCTGTTATTTAAAAAACAATGCTTTTGTGTGTTATTTACAATGAAAATATTACTAAATAACAATAAAATTGAGCTAAAGCAGTCAGATTACTGAAAAAACCATATAATTTTGATGAGTTTGACGTGCTAGATAAATTTTATATGGTTTTTTATGGTGATGATTATTAATAGGCAAAAAAGATCAGTAGTTAGAACAGCTGCACATGGCAGGACAAAATTTTTAAACATGCTATGTTATATGGGAACAATAAGTAATAGAAACAGTTTCAGATCATGAAAACTAACATAAACTAGAATAAATTTGTATTTATAGCTATCAGACATAAATTACTAAGATAACAATACTGTAAGTCAGGATATAATAACCTGTTTGCTTTTGACTTAGTCACAAACTTTTCGTAAGACATCTTTGATATTATCTTATATAAACATTAGTATTGGATGCACATAATAATAATGTAAGGATCCTGCAGCATAGGTAGACTGATGTCTTGGGATCTTATCATTTGATAATCTCTCTTCTGACACCAGTGTGAAATTGGAACGGATGGCTGATATAAAAATGTGTATCGATAAATTTTAGGTGAGTTTTGAATAAGGGTCGCGAGTAAGTGATGCAGGGATCCAGAATAGGAGAATTGATTTGGAAATGCATATAAAATAAATAATGCATATTTTTAATTAAATAAAAAGGAAATGAAACATAATATTAACATATTTCTTTTGAGAGAGCTATTTGATGTGAGAGATCATACCTGGGAGAGAGAGTAAAAGAAATATACAGAAATATCTGGAAGCCCTTTAGTCCTCCACTTGGCAATCTTTTGTAAGCTTTCATAATGTCTTACCTGATTGACTGAGCAAGCAAGACTGTGTCTTAAATTTTTATTTGCAATCTATACATAAAAATAAATATTAAATTTATTTTAAAAAATGCATAAATTTTGTAATTTAATGTTACAAAGCATATTCCCTGATTTTCTATATAAAGTTTATTCTTGATATATATGAATTTAATTAGCATAGTAAATTCTAAGAAACACTCTATCATGCAAATTGGAAATTTGCCAAGTGTGTCTGTTATGACCATTCCTGAAATTACTCCATTTCCAAAATGATTAATCACTTTGTACTTTGTCCAAGTTGATCAGACAATGTAAAATATGAATGCAAATTTGTACAATTTGAGCCCTGGTCATACCTGACTCACCAGAGTCCAAATTATATGTTGAAATTTACAAACAAATGCAATATGTCATTTTTTCTGTACAATGTTTTCATATTTATTATGTATTGGACAAATCCAATACATTATTGATGTTTCTGATATCTTAAAATTATTGTTGAAATAGTAAGTCAATATCATCATCATCATTATCAGCATTTCTTATTTCATCCACTGCTGGATATATATGCCTCCTTCTGTTTCCAGATAGATGTACCTTTCTTGTGCAATCTGCATCCACTGGGAACCAATTACTTTTCTTAT
>WUQG02015088.1:0-11689 GCA_011317285.2 Androctonus mauritanicus | reverse complement strand
GGGACTAGAAAAAAGTCCGAAAACATTATACCGTATTAAAAGACTTTCTTTGCATGAGTGCTTGATTTATTTAATATGTAAAGTTCAGTAATTTGCAAAGTACTTCGTTATACATATTAAATATCAATTTAAAAATTAAATTATATCTTTTCAATATATTTTCTTATTCATTAATATAAAACTCATAATACAGAAGTAATGTTATATTCCTACCAAAAAAAATTTTTTTGTGTGAAAATATATTGTATTGGTCAAGATAATTTTTTGTTGGAATCTAATCATAAATTTAATGCTGTAGAAAAATGTTTATTTGAATCTAGACATCACAGTAGACCAAGATCAATGACACTTTTCGAGATGATGTAAATCAAGATTGACATATTTCGTTCTAGACCAAAAATTTTGAACAAGAAAAACAGATATGCTATGTTTATGAAAAGATTTGCAAAAATTAAGAAACCTGGTAAATTGAATAATAATTTAAGGAGAAAAGGGCAGTCTTTCTTGAGCTGTAGCTATGGCATATAGATGTTCACTAATATTCAATAATAGAAATTGTGATAAAAAACTTGCTTATCATTGCTTAAGGATATCAAGTACTGAACCTTGTGAGATAAATATTTATTCTTTCTCAGAAGAGCCTAAAAGCAAGCATTTATTATATTTCTTTCCTTTTTGCTGCTCATTGCTCATTTGAATCGATGTCCTGAAGAATCTTGATGCAACTGTAATGAGTCCATCATTTCAAATTGTCATGATTTGATTTGATCTGCAGGCTCAGGTTAAAGGATTTTATTTTAAGTACACTTCACTTCCAAAAGATCCTTAAATTTGATATCATCATCATGCAAATACATACTTCCAAAACATCTTCAGGATCAAGTTTCTGCCCAGTGGATTCCATACCTACTTTCTGAGTCCCAATAAGATGGTGTGAATAGCATGTCCCCTGAAATATCTTGAGCAGTACATGGCAGAGGGAGATGACTCCCATGAAAATTTTTGCTAGTGATGAGACACGCTACCACCATTTTGAACTGACGAGAAAATCTGCACTTCTTGGATCGTGGTGAGCTGCAATGTTTCCAAAGACAACAGGCCTCTGCAGGAAAGATGATGCTGAGAGTGTTTTTTGATGTGGAATGTTTGTTGGTACTTACCTTCAAAGGAACCTGATCAGACTATCAATGCCAGAATGTACTGCAAAACTATAGACCAGTTTTCCAGAATGTTTAATCTAATCTGGATCTGAGTACCTGGGTTATCCTTCTCTCATAGAGCAAACATTGTCCAGAATAAATTGCAAACATGTAGTTCTGATGCACTCTACAGTTTGGATCCCTTGTGACTTTCATGTCTTTGTTCTCCTCAGATGCATAGTGAAAGAAGCTGTCATAGACTGGTTCCAGGCACAGCCATAGGTATTCATGCTTATGGGGATTTCTTTTAACTGATGTCAGCAGTTTCTGTTATAGACATCATGAATAATGGGAATTCAAAAAGTTCACATACATTTTGGTCAGGGATTTCTATATGAAGTTTTTAAAAACAAAATTTCAAATTAACTATTCACGGGAGTTTTTTTTTTGTTTGCAAATAGTTATGAATAAATCCATTTTTTTTACATTACTTTTTCTCTCTCTGCTTTTAGCTAGTAGTTTAAATCTTAAAAAAAAATTCCAATCAAATTTTACAAAAAACATAAGGCAGTTACAATATGGATATTTATATTCTCATTGATAAAATGAAGTGTAAAATAAATTATCAAAGTAATATTTTCAACTTGCAAATAATGAAAATTTGTTAAGATATTCAAATCTCCGATAAAAATATGAATTATCCTCTATATTTTCTCATGAAAAAATGAAATTCTTTAATTGATAGATCATATTTACTTGCATAATCTCTCTTTCAAAATCATATCAAGATATCATGAGTTTAAAGTTTGTTTGTGGCATTTTTATCAAACGAAGTAACATCTGTATTACTTGTTATTAATTTTATCATCAAAAAATAGCTAAATATAAATACATAAACTCTAAAGTAACCTGAAATATAATTTTAGGAAGATTATTAAGTTGATTACATAGGACTAAAAAGAAACTGGATACTAAAGATCATATCAGTAACAAGATAGTTACTATTAAATTTGGTGGGACATGTGGATACTGGTATAGTAACATCATTGTTGGGGTAACTTAGTATAGTGGGAACGAGATATACTTGGTTACAGTAATAATGCTATAGGTGGTGAAGTTTTGTAAATTAAAGTATAACAGTATTGCTGATGAAATACATTATCTTCATAAAAATCTTTGAATTTGAAGAATAAATTTTTTAAACAAGGTGATTACTACTTTGATACGTGAACATATTTTCTGATTAAATTTAAGAGCACGTGGTGGAAAAAATGGTCAAGCGATTTCAAAAGCATTTTCTTTTGCTGAGCATTTATCTTAAAAAGTTTTTCCAAAACATCCATTCAAATTCTTTCCATTGATTGGATATTTGTAAAATTTTTTTTTCTCTCCATAATTTTGAAAGTCTGAATTTAAATAAAGTTTTCTACTGGCATAAACTATTATTATTACATTATTCATTCCTGATAAAACTTCCTTATCAAATTTTAGAGTATAAGGAATCTGATCTTTGAAGATTGCACAATGAATAAAATATTAACTGGCTTCCATGATGAGATAACATGCTAATCTCTGTTGCTGATATATTTTTAACATGAATTTTTAAAAAATTAACTGATGAAAACAACAAAATTTGTGTGTGAAATTAAAATTTTTTTAATTACATGTTTTCAATACAATACATGTAATTGATCATAAAAATAAAAGGTTTTTGTATTTATTACATGCAGGTTTCCTTTCTAAAATTTATTTCCTATATTTTAGTTGCAATTTTTTGAAGATGTTGGTGTTAAAACTCTTCAATATTTGGACTCGCTGTATCAATGGGATAATCTACAAAAATCTCATTTTTATAAAGGCCTTCCTCAGATTTTAACACAAATGACTAAGGTATTTATTGAGTATTATATATTCAAAATCATATATTTTTTGAGAATAAAATATGTAATTATTTTTACAGAGAGTGGCTTTACAAAGAATTCTTCCATGTTTAGTAAAAGAATATGCCAATGTGGAAATGGTTCCATTTGTCTTACCCAGTGTTTTACTTATTGCCGAACAAGCTACTAAGGAAGAATTCTGTTCTCTTATTTTGCCTGATTTAATACCAATCTTTCAAATACAGGAACCTGTTCAGGTAATTACTTGAAATTTGATTTAATAATAAGTTAATAAATTTCTCTTATAAAATGCATTTTGAGTTTTCATTATTTCATTTTTGTCTTACTTATTTTTCAACAATTTATTTGAAAATAGATTATGTTGATATTTCTTCAAAAAATGAATCTATTATTGAATCAATGTCCTCCAGATGCTATTCGTAACCACGTATTACCAATGATTTATTGTTCCCTGGAAGCAGATGCTCAGCAAATTCAGGTATGTTTGATATTTGATGAACAAAAAAATTGTATTTATAAGAGATTTTTGAAATCTGTCATGTAGGAATTGTGTCTTAGTATTATACCCAGTATTGCTGCATTAATTGAATATTCAGCAATGAAAAACTCTTTATTGCCTCGAATAAAGAAGCTGTGTCTTCACACCAATTATTTATCGGTATGCATCGTTAAAAATATTGCAAAACTTCGTAGTAAGAAAAATTTCATACAAAATATATTTTGCAATATCTTTTAGGTCAGAGTGAATTGTCTTGTTTGTATTGGAAATCTTTTAGAACATTTAGATAAATGGTTGGTTTTAGATGAAGTTTTACCCATGCTGCCACAAATTCCTTCTAAAGAGCCAGCAGTTTTAATGGGAATTTTAGGTAAGTTGCTTTATTTATTATTAAAGACAACTATTCAAATTTTTATTATAATTTTTTTTTTTTATCATACTTATGGAATTTAAGGAATATATAAATTAACCATGACACACAAAAAGTTGGGAATCACAAAAGACATTATGGCATCAAAAGTAATACCATTTTTGATGCCCTTAACTATTGAAAATGGATTGACTCTAAACCAGGTAAAAACATAACTATAATTATAATGATTATTGATACAACTCTCTTAAAATAAAAATAACTTTTTTAGTTCAATGCTCTTGTTGCTGTAGTAAAAGAAATGGTAGGTCGTGTGGAATCGGAACAAAGGATGAAATTAGAACAGTTAAATTCCATCCGGCAAGAACAAAGGTAAAGCAAATATAAATATTGTAATTTCAGAATTTATATATATAGTTTGCTTACTCATTTTTATAAATTAAAATTAATTTTACAGCACAATAAATGTGTCTAAAAACCAATCCATTGGTGAAAACGATATATTTGGCAAAATTGAACACAATCAAAAAACTAATGGTGCCGTAAGTATTTCAGTTTATTATTTTATAACATGCAATAGGTATCAACCATCCCAAATTATTAATAAAATAATTTGGCATATACAACAGACAATGATTATTAAGAAGTATTTTTTCACTATAGCAAGGATGACTCAAATGGCCATCATAAGGGTTTTTTTAGTTCCAGACCTCCCATTTCAAATAGAAGTTGCAAACTATGAATTTTTTAGTGAAAGATAGTAGTAATTGCAGTTAAAGTTTATATATATTTAGATTTTTCTGTAACAGCTAATACACTATTTCTTGAATTCACAAGAAAAAAGATAGGATCGTGCATAATTTTTTCAGAAATCAGCAAGAAAAATATATATTCAGTGTGATCATAAAACAAATTGTGCATGGGAATTTAATTTTTAATGTCTTGCTTTTGATACAGTTAAATAATCTCTCTGGTCATTTTTCTATTTTATGCAAACTCTCCAATCATCAACACTGCTGTGGGGTCTTGCGCACACACCTTTAGCTCCAAATTCAACCATATCTGGAAATTGGGGAATGTACTGGGTTAGCCACTTCTGGTCTTGTGTGATGGAACAGAATCTTGGTGGAAATATTGATTTGAATGAAAACACCAATATATAGTAGCTTTACCATAATTCTAGAACTTCTTCCATGTAGTTGTTTGCATTCATTTTCACTCCCTGTAGTATAAAATGCAACTGCTTCAGTGATGGTATAATTCCTTTTTTCAGACATCTGAGGATCTCTCTTTTCACTGTCACCAGCATACTGTTTCAATAATGCCAGACTACTGTTGATGAACACAAAGTTTTAAAGCAAGGGATTCAAATTTTTGACTTTGACATGTTCATTTACAAAGCCAATTTCTTTTGGTTGTGGAAAGGATTTCATTGAATCTGTGTACTGAGAATGAAAAAAATGCCAAGAATGCCTTTGGCACTTTCTTCATTCTCAGTCTGACAGAAAATATCTCCAACTTAAAAATTTTGCACAGTCTCTTTTCTACTAAATATAGCTGTGACAGTTTTGTTCTATTGAATATTCTGGAAAAATCTTTTTGTTTATATGAAGGGCACATGCAGGAAATACTGCCATAATACATTCACTAACTGTGTAATTTTACATTATATTTATTGCTAGAAACATTCTACTATCATATTATTTGAAGAGTTTTTATAATATCACATTTGTAGTATGAATGTTTGTAACTGATGGGACAGGAACACATGAATACAATTTTGTAAAAGTGAATATTGATGCAGCAAAGTTTACTGAATGTAGTTAATCAATGATAAGAGATTATTTCATTATAATTACTAAGCTAAAGTTGAGTTTTGAACAGGTCCTTTTTTGCATACAACTAATACAAACAAACAAACAATAGAATCAGACTCTGTTCACCGATTGAAATTATTATAAATATATCTTGGATCTTTAATGGTTTTTTTTCATTTCATAAACTGTTTACACTTTGGAAAATCTATTCTATATTATGTATTATTATAATGTTGGATTTTATTACTTGTAAAATGAGAATTTACCAGACCAGCTGCTTTTTAGTACTTGATTTTGTCAGAAACTTCTTTCAAATTAACATTACTATGCTATTTGAGTTTCATAAATTTCAATTTTTTGTTAGCTTTATAACTGACAGAATTTTGAAATGTTATACTTGTCAAAGCAAGTGAAAAAAACTATGATCTCATAATGATATAATGATGTACTTTGCTCAGAAGTTCTCTCTCTTGAAAAATGAAAATTTGAACCTTCTCTTCATTTTGGCATAATGGGAGGAGAAATACTTAACAGTTATATTCATGGTTGGATTAATGTTGTCGTCTTGTTTCATCAATTAGTTTGCTGAAATATGAAAAGCTTCTCTCTTATCGAATAATTTAACATGGCCCACAAACATACCTAGAGTCCCCAATACAATAAATCAGGATTGAACTGTTTAGATATCAGTTATTTCTGCAGTCCTTTCACATGCTTTTACTCACTTCATCTAATTTTTTTTAGACCATTTTTACAGGATGATGAGAATTAACCTTGATAGCAGGATTAATTTTCAGTTTTTTTTTTGGCTTCCTATACAATATGCATGTTTTCATATATTTTCTAAAATTCGTTACTATTAATAGATACTCCTAAACATATTTTGTGTGTGTTCATTTCAGATGGAAAATATGTTTGAAAATCTTGGATTAAATGTAAACTGCAATGAACAAAATCCTGTAATTAATAATCCGCCACCAGCAACACTAGCATCATCGCAGTATTCTTCTAAAGTATGCATTCACTTTTACTCATATTTCATAATTTATAAGGAACTAAAACTATTGTATTTTTCAGCCTTCTTTAAGTATGGAAGAAAAGACCAGATTAGCCTGGGAACAAGAACAGCAGCAGAGATTAAAAAATCAAGCACCTCTCAAAATATCTCAGCCAGCAGTATCGTCTAGTCCTCATAAGCCAAAAGATCTCACTTCCACTCTGATTTCGAGTAATTTAACAAACTTTACTATGACCGGAAATATGAGTACCTTGAACAATGCATTTGCTTCACAGATACAACCCGTAATGACTGCACCCATATTTAATCCAAGAATGCCTCCTGTACAGAGTCAATTTTCTTATCCAAGGACTATTACTCCCCATCCGACATATGCCCTGACCACCATGCAGCCAGTTTCCATGCCTCAGACCGGAATTTTTAATTACGCTACACCTCAAAAAAATTTAAACATGTCCTCTCTTGACAATTTGTTGCCACAGCCAAAATCTCATATTTCCATGAATCAAATGCCAATAAACACCACATTCCAAAAATTGCCAAATTTTTCTAGAAGTGAACAGACAATCAGTTCTCCTCCGCTCCAGTCGAACACATCCAAACCACTAGCTATTGATGCAAAAAGTGAACTGGATGACTTGTTAGGAATTTAAATTTTTTTGTGAATGGTTAATTTATCTCGAAGGTATGAATTGTTACTTATTTTTAAATTTTGGAAATTCCTATAGTACTGTGATTATTAAAATTGTATTATTATCTGCTCAAATTTAATATATTTTAATTGTTATATTATGAATCCATTTTTGTTATCTGTAAATCTGGAACTATGGCATGTACAGTGTTTATTAAAATAAAAAATTTTTCTTGGAAGCGATTCTTTTTCGGCGGAAAATAAGCATAGCTGGTTTGGTACTACTTACTAAAATTTTCCGCACAAATAAATATATTTACCATTACGTACCGTAAGGTCTCTATGCTTATTTTTTCCCTCGTAGTATTATTTATTAAAATCTGTTTCAATAAAATTTAATTTTTGCAAGTAATAGATTCAAAATATTTTTTATTATCAGCTAAGTAAATGTCTATAACAACCAAAAATTTTAATTAGCAATAATAAGTTACATTAAAATGCTTCGAAAAATTTTTCTCCTCGGGACACGATCGTAATCTCGAAAAATACTGATGGTGAGGATTTGTACATGATTCATAACAATGGCAACAATAAACAACTAATTAAAATGTAAGTATGGCTCCATGATTTTGAAAATCAATAAATTGAGCAATAAAAAAAATGTTTTAACAGATTCAAAAATTATTTCAAAAAACGCACAAAACTTGTAAACAAATATTTATCGTGTTAGTTTCTAAATATCCAAAAAGAATTAAAATACTGTACGACTACTATGTTCAACATAAGCTGTACAGAGGTGGATATTTATAAATATGCTTATGATATTTTCAATTTAAAAACATTATTGTGCTACTGTTCCTCATCCTTGATGTTTTAAAATCTAGATTTGGCAATTTTTATAATATTAAGTAACCACGATTGGACTAATGGAACAATGTATAACAAGAATTATGGAAACGTGATTGAAGAAATACGACTAACTATTGTCTATCTTCACTGTTATAGTGCCTTATTTTCTACTACTAAATGTCATCATCTGCTTTCGTTTTCTGAAATTGGATTTTGTTCCTCGTCGGATTGTTCATCTTCACTTCCGTGTTCTGATGGCGCCGGAGTGGAGGCACGAGAACTGAGAGGTGAAGGCGGTTCCGATGCCGGGCGAGGATATTTCAGTTGAAGTTGTTTAGCCTGCAAAATAATTTAGGTTTTAAAAAAGAATGCATTTATTCGAATTTTTAAGAGTACTAAAAATTCGTTTGCATAAAATACCATTATGTATTCTTGTATCCCTGGATGAGTCTCGTGGAGTGCCATTTGTCTTGCTTTGCGATAATACTGAAAATGCATACACAAAATTATTCGTTTCGAAAGAGAATTACTGTTGATAAAAAAATTCGTTACATTTATTGGTTCGAGAAATTATTAAAGGAGTGCCTATCCTGTCGACTTAAAGGAATGTCATATTTATCAAATTATAATTAGACTGATAAACAAGATTCTATAAAGTTAATTAAAAATTATACAGTATATTGTTGCTAAACAATCAAGTATTATTTGTTATTATGTACGAACAAAGATGTTAGAATTTTTCATACATTAATGCATAATACTTAGGCATAAATGTGTTTTTAGTCCAAAAAGTTGACATTTAAGAAACCTGGATTTAAGAAATGAATTTCGGGAAACCACCCATTATGTTGAGGATTTAATTTATCCTATTTTTAATAACAAGCAACTTTTATTTAACTTATGCATTTATACGATATACATATTGAAAAGCAAATTCGTTCATCTTGTTTTTACTAATTAATGCCACTTTATTATTAATTTCGTATTTGAAAATTATATACGAAATGCAATTTCTGTGGCAGCTGTAAATTCCTACAAAATGGCAGTGGATCCTTGAAAATTCAGCATCATTCAGGATTGCATGAGCATTCCTGTGTCACACAGTGTCATAATATACTTGGGATCATCACAAAAATGTGGGTTAAAAAAAGCAGCATTGTCATTGTAAATTCAAAGATCATTTGCTTTAATTTGGCCATTGTTAGCTCCATCAATTATTGAAGATGATTTTAAGATTGAAATATGCTGGAGGGCAAAAGCTACAATTTTTTTTTTTATTTTTATATTTAAATATGAAATCTGAAAAACTGCAGAGAGAAATACATAAATAATGTTTACTGAATATTTAAATGTTTACAATGCCACTGTATAAATCAAGCACTTTCTGCAGTTAATTAGTGAATTTATTAAAAATTGCAAATGTTTTCAGCAACTTCTAGTTGCCATCATCAGGCTTACAACTAGAAGTTGCTGAAAACGTTCGCAATTTAATAAATTCACTAATTAACTGCAGAAAGTGCTTGATTTATCTAGTGTAATTGTTAAAGCAGTTTGAAGTTAGTATGTTTACAATGCCATTTGATATCTGCAATACGTAAATCTTGATTTCCTATAAAAGTTGCGCTGCCAGAAATCCAATTGTTTTTCATTTTTGGAGCTTGTGTGTATTTCAGAAACAGTATTTAGAAAGAAGACTGATTGTAATGATTAACACAATTTCATCTTCATCTTATAATAGTTTAACCTAATAAATGATGTATTTAGAATGATGGTATCGAGATTATGGACACCGTTTCAGGATACAGGTGACATTGCTAGGATTGTTGAAAGAAATCGTCGTGCCACAAGACCAATTACTTACAAATTATTACTCACAAATATCTGCTAACAAGGGAAGAACACAGCTGACTCCCATTGATTTTGATCAGATTGAGTGTGATGAAACTACACCAAAAACGAGTGAATACATGTCCGAGCTTTCCGTTTAATATTCCTTACTAATAGTAATTTTTAACATTTGAAGAATTGAATTGTTGATAATGCAGGTTATATATAATAGATACATAATAAGTGCAGTGTTGCGTTGATGGTACTGTCGATAAATACGCGGCTAGTAACATGACAATATGCAAGAGGTATGAATTCGATTCCACTTTTAGTTGGATTTTTTAAATTATAGATACATAATAAGCGCAACACAACACTTATTATGTATCTATCGCTTACACCTTGCATTATCGACAATTCAATTTGTCAAATGTTAAAAATCACTATTAGTAAGGCACATTAGATGGAAAGTTTGGATTCACTCATTTTTGGTGTAGTTTCATCACATGCAATTTGATCAAAATTGATGGAGGGTCAGCTGTGTCCTCTCCTTTTAAGCATCAGAACTGAGCCCTGTTCTCTGCTACGGGAAGAATTTTGTGGAAAATTGTGATGAAAAATTAAATGAAGAAAGTCAGCATATCTTGTTTATAATTCAGAGGAGGACAGTCATTAAAGCTTAAACTTTTTATAATCCAAATTTCAAGGGCATTTACTCCATATGAACCTAATTACTTTGCCAAATTATATCCCTTGATATGCTTAACAGAAATTTTAGTCATTTGAAATAATTTATACTAGTTTTAGTGGCATCTCGTAATTAGAATATTTACTATTAATTAAATCAAGGAGTAGCGCCATCTATTAATTAATAATTAAACTATAATTTTTAACTAATTTATCTGAAGAAAGAATCTGCCTTAACCCAGGATTGAACTGGGGACCTTCGGGTTACCGTCCCAACGTCTTACTGCCAGACCACCGAGATTATCTAGCAGATTGAATCTTCAGACAATAACTAGTAGGTAATAAGCACTTCGAAGCAGGAGTAAACACACAGAATAAGTTTTACTCCTGCTTCGAAGTGCTTTCTACCTACTAGTTATTACTGAGTAATTATAAAGCAGTTTTTTTCAGTATTTTGGACTCTTCAGACAATTTTATAAATTTAGAATTAATTTTTGATTACCTACCGTCATTGGCAGAGTCCAATGACAGTAGGTAAAAAATTAATTAATAATTAAATTATAATAAATAATTTTTTAATGAATTAATAGATGATGCCACTTCTTGATTTAATTATTAATAAATATTCTAATTGCTAGATGATGCTAAAATTAGTATAAATTGTTTCAAATAATTAAAATTTCCGTTAAGCATATCGAGGGATATAATTTGCCAAAGCAATTAGCTTCATTTGGATTATAAAATATTTAAGCTTTAATGACTGTGCTAGTCTGCGTTGGCTGGCTAGTGCCAGTGAGGCCCCGTGGCTAAATTTAGCCCAAATCAGGAATGGATCTATCAGTGGAGTACAACAAGAATAATCAAAAATTAATTCTAAATTAATAAAACTATCTGAAGATTCAATCTGCTAGATAGTCTCGGTGGTCTAGGAGTAAGACATTGGGACAGTAC
>WUQG02015077.1:0-11689 GCA_011317285.2 Androctonus mauritanicus | reverse complement strand
TATTGATCAAATCTGTCAGATTTTACGATTTTTTTGTATTTTATAATTAATTATTGTTTACATTAATCTAATTAATTTAATTAATTATTACTGCGCAGGTTTGCGAGCCGATTAAATCGGCTTTGGCAGCTCTACGGTTAAAGATCTATATTGACTAAGGTCATTGGATGAAGGTGGGATTTCTATGGAATGACTGAAGATCAATTAACTATCCTGTATTATACATTCTCTAATATACTTCTGAATAAATCATAGATATCATTGCTATTCTGATAAAATCCCTGTAGGGGTTATAAATTGAAGATATTTTGGACTTTGTCTAGAAAGTATGTCATCATATGCCACAATATCGCAGCATCCAGAACAATAAAATTATTAAAATTACAATAAAATCAAGAAATTTTATAAAAATAATTCATCTATGTGTTATTTTAACCTTTACCGCTCCTCGAGAAATTTTTTAAAACTCTCGTTGCGTTCCAGAGCGTTTTTATAAAAATGTGATAATTTGTTTTTTCGCTATAACTTTTCTTTGGCTGATCATATTGATACGAAAAATTGCAGTTTTGTAGTTAATGTTATTCTTTACCTATGAGCCATTCTCCTTCATAAAACAATTCTTGGGATCTTTACTTTATTAAAGAATGATTAAATAGGTGGCCCCAGTGGTTATCAATCGGCTGATGTGTAGGCTTCAGTCACCTGCCAGGTCAAGAGTGCGTGTGAGTTATTAGCCCTGCATGTTGGTCGTGGCGGACATAGACTCACATGTGACCGTGTAACTGTCGGCTAGGCACTGGTGCACGAATGTGCATCCCCTTCTTGGGCTCCGTATAGGTAGTTTGGTGGGTGGTGCGGTCGGCGGTCGAATTAGAAAGACCCTCATTATGGATGCTCTTTCTTCTAAAAACTCTCCTTCATTGGAGTATCAGATGCCAAATATCCCTAATCGTTTCAACGACAATGTTAGATTCTTTATAATCAGAAATGTGGACGGTGACCTGAAAAACCTTTCAGTTATCTTTTTGCACAAAACTCTAAAAAGGTATGGTAGTGTGAGGGCCTGGGGACTCACCCACATTCCTTTCATTTATATATTGTAACCTTTTTGTTTGTATAATGATTCTAGGATTATTGTGAATGATAACAAAAAAAAAAAAAAAATCAACGAAACGAAAACTTGGCTTCTTTTGAATCACCTTTTCCCCCTTTTTCCGCATTACAAATATCCTTGTTTCGATTAAATATCAATATAACGGATTGGAAATCGTCTCTAATTTGTAACCATGAGAGTCGGACCGTGGGAACGGAAGCCTGTTAGTTCCGTGTTAACAGCGACCGTGGGAAATTTCCTCGTCGCTGACACGAAATAAATACGAAGAAATTAGTCAGCAACGGAGAGACAGAGAAGAGACGGAGACAGAGAAAGAGTGAGAACTGAGAGGGGCAGAAGTTGGTCCCAAAGGCAGATCTTGGAGACATTAAGTTCCGATTCCACCATAGAAATGTCCGACCCTTTCAAATAAAGTAACGATCTTGCAACCCGTTTGCACATTCGTTGCATATCAAAATTGTTAGGTTCGTTTACCAATCACTCGTTTCCTTGATTTTGAATTATTATTTCATGTATCCAATTAGTCAATTATATATTTATCTCGAATAAACATGAATTTGCATGCGACTCAGCAATGTCATTGTTCCTCGTATACACTCCTTCATTGACCCGGTCCCCGTGCGCAATTACTCGCGCTATATCGAATCGGCCTGACGATCGCGGATCCCACAGTAGGAGAAGTTAAAAGCGTTAAGAAAACTCAATCTGGGTACGTTGTAATATAAGTATGCTCAAAAGCCCAAGCGCAAAAGATCATGAAAATAAAAACAATAGGCGAAAACAAAGTTTCAGTATCCTCACAAACTTTCCTTAACCAATCCCGAGGCGTCGGCCGGATTGGCCGCGTGGAAAAGCTTCGGCTTTCCACTCTGGAAGACCCGGGTTCGAGTCTCGGGTCCCACCCATTGAAAATATTTATCATGGAGTCCGGGCCCGGCCCGTCGATCCCCGTCCTCCACAATCTGGCTGACCCCTCCGCAGGGGTGGGCAGCCTGTGGAAGGATTTGTTTCGCCCCGCAACATAGTAGTCCTAGAGAATGGAATGTGGCGTCATCTGTTGACAAAAAAAATCCAGGAATAAACCTTCAGGGAGAGGATATACATACATATATATACCAAAATATATTTAATGAAACTTTTTAAAGAATCGTTTTCGTTATAAAAAGTTCTTCAAAAAAGATTATAAATGATTATAATCATTACACAATTCAGAAATATGTATATATGTATTTTTAATTTATTTCAGTTTTTTCGGAAATGAAATCATGTTTTTTTTTTCAGTTAAAACATGATTTCATTTGGATGATTACATGAATAGTAAAAATATTATCCACGGAAAATTTTCATGAATTAAGTTATTTGAAAATTCTTTATATTTACAGAAGTTTTGTGCATGATATGCCACTTCAAGAAGAAAAATTAATTGACAAATCTTTTAATAGAAAGAGTATTATTGAACAATCAAAACGTTACGTAAAAATTTCATTGCGACATTTGAACATTTGAAGGAAATTGTTGGTTCCAGTAGGATGGAATTTTGCATATAGTGAAAATTGTACGTTAAAATTGTTAACTTTTTTGATGATCACATTGTTTCTTGAGATTTCTGATCACTCTTAACAACTGATTTAAGCGCAGTTAAAAATTGTATTTACGCAAAACTAACTTGCACCTTCTTGAAGAATTACAGAAAATTATTATCAAAATTCTTCAATGTAAATAAACTATTCGTCGAATTGATAGAAACAATAACTAGCGTAAACGAGAATATCAAAAATATTTAATATACTGTGGCATAGTAATATATATAATTATAGCGTCAACATAATTATATAATGCAGCAATATTATGCTGTAATACTTGTTTTATGTTTTTAGTTCACGTTATGCAATATTAAAAAAAATTAAAATTTATTCATTGCAGATACATCGGAGCATTTACAATAGATGTAATCGCCAGATGTGCTTTCGGTGTCAAACTTGATTCCAGCAACGATCAAAATAATGCTTTTGTTGTAGCAGCAAGAAAAACTTTAAAATCTGCTCCTTGGAGATTTTTATTAGGAGGCAAGTATTAAAATCATTCATAAAATAGTTTCGATATAGTATAAATTGACAAACAAGAAACTTTATTGTAGTCGCAATTGTCTACCTGATGTGAGCATTACAATAATAAATTTAAATTATAGTCAGCATAAAACTTAAGTATGAATTCTGTAAATTATTCCACGTAATGTTTAACATTTCAATATAGTATAAACAAATACAGAAACTTTTAGAATCAATAAACAGATTTAAAGCACCTTTCAACTGTAGCATCACCAATGATCTAAATACATACTGGATGGATTCCTCAATGTTAGAAAAACGAAGCCATCCGTAACATTGGTTTTTTTTTGGTCAACAGATGACGACATTTTCCATTCAATTAGAACATTAAATGGCAGAGCGAAACAAGCCCTTCCACAGATTGCCCATCCCTGCGGAAGGGTCAGTCGGATTGTGGAAGAAGGGGATCGACGGACTGGGCCCGGACCCCATGATAAAAATTTTCAAGGAGTGGGACCCGAGACTCGAACTCGGGTCCTCCAGAGTGGAAAGCCGAAGCGTTTCCACGCGGCCAGTCCGGTTCCTGTAACATTGGTTAGGAAGTCCAACAACATGGCGGACGCGAAAATAATTTCTACAATATAGCAAATTGGTGGCCAGATATATTCCATTCATATTAATAACTGTGATGACTAGATTCTAATAACTAATAAAAAAAGTGTAATACACTAATATCGAGTATTATATCACTTTTCGGCTCTACTTCGGCGCTTCGTTTTTACTGGCAACTGGTCTTTAGCATTGAGCACCAAGTATTTATTTGAAACGATTTTTCAATATTTTTATGGAAAAAATAAATTCGTATATAAAAATTTGCATAAACAAAAATATAGTTATTGTTTTTCTTTTTTTAATTATTTTAGTTACATTTCCTAGAATAGCGAAACTTATTCGTTTGTCTCTCTTCGATCCTTCTTCCTGTTCGTTTTTTAAGAAAGTGATTTTGGAAGTAATGGAAAAGAGAAAAAATGAAAAAGTAAGCTAATAATTTAATAAATTTAAATTCTATTCTGAATAAATCATTATTCAGGATAAATTAATAAGAATTTTAATTTAGGATCAGAAATCTAAAGATTTTCTGCAACTGATGATGGATGCAGAAAGCGAAAACCAGAATAATAAAAATGGAAAGAAAAGTAATATTACATATATAACAATTTTTAAATTAATATTATTTTTAACGCATAATATTTAAACCATTTATGATACTTTTAGAACTGGAAATTGATGATATTATAGCTCAATGCATATCGTTTTTTCTTGCCGGATACTTCACAACAGCCGCAACACTTTCATTCGCAGCTCATCATTTGGCCATAAATCCTGATATCCAAGATAGATTAATTGAAGAAATAGATAAGAATTTAACAGATAATGTAAATCAAATAATTTTATTTTATTCACTCCAATAGTTATCAAAATAATTTCGATTTTTTTTTTGTGATTTAGAAAGAATTAGATTATGATATTGTGTTTGGAATGAAGTACTTAGATGCTTTTGTGCAAGAAACACTTAGATATCATTGTCCTAATCCAAGATACTTTTATCAAATTAAATTTTTTATTAACTATATCTCATGAATCTTATAAATCTTATTAAATATTAGAGATCGAAGAGATTATTTTAGAAATTAATGGTTGTTGTTATTTTTTAATGTGAATTTATTATGAATTTTAAAATACAGTATATTTTGTTTCATAGTCATTAAGAATAACTAGAAATATTCCTAACCATATTTATATATTATATATTTATATATTTATGTCGATAACTTCCAAAAGTCTCTCTTTTTTTCGGTTTCTTGAATCTATAAGCTCAATGAATGATCCTTTCGTGGATATTGGTAGTCCGTGATGGCTTCTAACTGGCATGATGTTGTATTCGGTACTATAAATAATTCGATTGGAAAAAAGCCTAGAACAAAAAAGAAAAAGATTCAATGAAATATCAAATAATCTAACACTTGGCATACATAGTTATACATATTTTTTCATGTTTTCTGTTCGCTATAAGCAATTAATGTTTCCATTGCCGAGTTTCGCGGATTCCGGATTTTAGATTTTTGCAGAAATACTAGGACATTCCAAAAGTAATGTCGTTTAAACATTTTACGATTTGAAAAGTTATAAAAGATAAATCATTTGCTAATTTGATCAAAATATATTCTCCATTTCAATTAAAAACATTCTTCCAACATTGTGAAAGTTTCAAATATCCATGTTTAGACAAGCTGAGATACGTTTGAACAAGTAAAGTATAAAAACCGACATTACTTTTGAAATGACCTGATATTTTATGCCTGTTTTCATTGACGAAAAATACAAATTTTGACTTCTGAGATTTTGAAAGATGTAAAAAATTTTAGCTTCACTTATGTGAAAAATTAAAAATGCATTCTATACAGGGTGGAGAAAAACTTTGTCGTAAAATTTTGTGTACTGATAGATTGCCTCGAAACAAGTCGAAAATGTCAATGAACATATGGTCTAAATGGCACCGTTTTCGAGCTATAACCCTTTAAAGCTAGCCAATCACCATCGAGTACACAAAGCGTGACGACGCGTCGCTCGCCTTCTTACTAATCCGGTAGTAAGTAGGAGAGCGACGCAATGTTACGCTTTGTGTACTCGATGGTGATTGGCTAGTTTTAAAGGGTTATAATTCGAAAACGGTGCCATTTAGACCAGTGTTTCTCAACCGGTGGTTCGCAGAAAAATTTTAGTGGTCCGTGAACTTCTTTATATTTATTACATAGTTTTACAACCTTTAATGCATTATTACTCATTTTTTAATGGCAATAATAATGAATACGACTGAGAAAACCGAGCACTTGTTAACCGTATAAAGTCGATGACAATGCATGAATCTAAAAGAAAATTAGATCTAGCGTTTCTCCAGAAACTATTGCTTGGAATAACTTTTGAAAAATTTTTCTCCTTTCCCTCTACCGGAGCATCTTGTGCACGATCTTTACTGAAAAATATACAATCGTTTTAAAGTACTATCTGAACTTTTTAGGTAATTAGTCCGCGAATTACAAAGAAAAACCTGCACTTTCTTCAATTTGGTTTGCAACTTTTTGTGTGGTCCGCAATTCAAGCTTAAAATTTTTATTGGTCCGCCGTATCAGCTATGTTGAGAAACACTGATTTAGACCATATGTTCATTGGACATTTTCGAATTGTTTCGAGGCCATCTGTCAGTACACAAAATTTTACGACGAAGATTTTCTCCACTCTGTATATTTAGAATCAATTCAAGATAACATTGCAAAGGCAAGAGAGATAATCCTCCGCTATAAAAAGTAGTTCCAATATATCGAGTATATTTTGCTTGTGTAAAACAGAAAACATTGAGAATACAAACAAACATAAGACAAAAAAATACAAATTATCTAATTTTTCATTAATTGAAATAGAAAACACGCATAAATACGTATTACGTGTTTTTGTGTGTTTCATATCATACGTATATGCATACATATGAAATACGCGTGTTCATGCATGTTTCATACGTAGGCGCATACTATACGTATTTATAATAATACGTATACTACACGTATTGATAAATTATCATAAATACGTATGCGCATGTGTGGATTGGTTATTTATGTTATAAGGCCTTTAATCAATAAATCCACAATCCAATAAGCATTGGTGGCGGAAAGATACCTCTGTCATAGACAAATACGTCGGCCAAAAGGAAGTTGTCTTCCTAGCCTTGGCTGCAGTGTAATCTTGAGTTGATTTTAACAAGTAAGTATAATAATTTTTCGTTACTAGATACAACAAATCATAACTAATACAAAAATTATTATTAATGGAATTATGTATAGTATTGAACATACTACAATATATTATCAACATAAATCATTATGCTAGGTTTTTTTCTTTGTCAACAGAAGACAAAGAAAACTACTTTCCACTCGCCACTTTCCATTCTGGGAGAATACTAAGTGGCGGAGCGAAACAAGCCCTTCCACAGACTGCCCTGCCCTGCGAAGGGGTCAGCCGGATTGTGGAGAACGGGGATCTACGTGCCGGACCCGGACCCCACGGTAAATATTTTCAAGGGTGGGACACGAGACGCGAACCCGAGTCCTCCAGAGTGGAAAGCCGAAGCGTTTCCACGCGGCCAATCCGGCCGACTATTATACTAGGTTTCCATATGTGAACAATATAAATGAACGGAGAAAGTCTGCAAACAGTAATACATCAAAATGATTGGAATTAATGAGAATTAATTCCAATTAATATCGGAAGGAACTTTAGCTCATAAATGTCATAAATCTTAAATTAATATGAATATAATAGCTTAATAAAATCTCTATAAATTCTATAATATAGTAAATAATAAAATCAACATTATAACAATTTTATATCTAGGATAGAGCGTAAGTGTATTCAAGATTATAAATTAGGAGATACTGGTATTATAATTCCAAAGAATACAATAATTGCTGTACCGATTTATGTTATCAATCATAATCCCGAATATTTTCCTGAACCAGAAAAGTTTAATCCAGACAGGTAAATTGATATCCAAATTTAAAAAAAAATTAATTTTAAAACTCAATGAACCTTTTTTGAATAGATTTTTATCAGAAAACAAGGATTCTATTCATCCTTACGCTAATTTGCCGTTCGGAGTTGGACCTAGAGGTTGTTTGGGAATGAGATTTGCTTTGATGGAAATCAAAATGGCTTTGGTGAATATCTTGCAGCAAATTAAATTTAAACCTGGAATTAATACAAAGGTGACGGAAACAGAAATTCGCTTAAACCAATTTTAATAAGTTAAATATTAAATAAATTATATTATTATTTATTTTTTAGAGTGAACCAGAGTTTCTCAAAAGTAAAGGCATTCACTGTCCAAAAGATATTTTTCTAAAACTTGAATTAAGAAAATAAGTTGATTGGAACTGCAATTACTATTTTAAAAAATTAAACCAAGAAAATAAATTTTAATCCGAAATGTGTTTTAGTATTTCTGTAATTTTTTATATTAAAATAAAAGTTTTCAGTTTTCTTTTATCATCATTCAAGTCACAAAGGAAGTATGACTATTTTATTTTGTGTTAAAATTTTCTCTCTGAAAATTTGCATTAAGCGTTACATACTGAACTGCAAACTTATTTTTTTTGTTAAAAGATGACGCCACTTTCCATACTGGGAGAATACTAAGTGGCGGGGAGAAACAAGCCCTTCCACAGGCTGCCCACCCTTCCGGAGGAGTCAGCCTGATTGTGGAGGATGGGGATCAACGGGTCGAGCCCGGACCCCACGATAAATATTTTCAAGGGACGAGATTCGAATCCGAGTCCTCCAAAGTAAAAAACCGAAGCGCTTTCACTCGGCTAATTCGACCTACTACTGCAAACTTATTAAAGCAAAATACCGATTGTTGAAATATGTAAAATAATTTATTTCAGTATTTATATATTTTCAGTATATTTGTACAGTATATATGTATGAATATACACAGTAATTTCAATTAAACTACATTTTTCCATAAACTAAACAATTATTCTCTAAACATCGAGATTTATTTATCAAATATGTAAAATTGCTCATCATAATACTAAGAGACATTTCATATCCTTAATATTTTAATAAAGAAAATTTTTATTAAATATCTAAAGTTATAAAAAAAATTCTAAAATTAAACTTTAAAAAAGATCTATGTTATTGAGATTAACTCAATACAAAAATTCAAATAGTATAATCTTCAAACTAATAAAAATTAAAATCAGATTATTATGCAAAATTTTCCTTTCCTTGTTTCGGATGAAAATATCCTTATTAAAATAATGGCTCGAAGTTTAATAAAGCATACTAAATTTGATCCAAATCCGTCCAGTAATTATTCAGATACATACATACATATAAAAATTAATTGATAAAACACAATAAACAATGTAATTTTTCTCTGTTGAATTTTTATTAAGTACATTAATGACATTTTTAAATATTTATTTTTAATCTACTTTCTTTTCAGAAACTGAGAGTTATCGAGATCATCATTCTGTTAATATTCGTATACCGCATGAGTCTGCCTGTTAAATCTTATGATCCTTTCTTTCTACTTTTTATCATTATTTGCCAGCCTATGATGAATTCTGAAGTGGATGCTCTTATTTATATTCCTTGAAATCTGGAGTCATAATTTAATTTTATCATATTCAGTCTGGAGGCATAATTTTATTACAGGAATCATTCATTTATATTAAACTAATAAACAATCGAACTCCTATATTTGTTTACTATAACTATAAAATGATTAGCGGAAAGGATATTATTATTCTTTATTTCAATAATAAGTTACCATACATATAAGAAGATTAATTGATATTAATATTATGAATAAAAAAATTTTGATGCTAGTGTCTAAACTGTCATTTTAGTGTCGAATTCCAAAATATCAAGAAGCGCGACAACGACTCTAAGCCAAGTACTGTGCCCTATACTCTGTCCACTTCCAGTTAATAATGACATCATGGAATGACGTCACCTACGGAACATAGTATAGAATATCATGTCCTTTCGCTATTAGAATTTTTTTTTTTCAACTCCGTCAAACGGTTTTTCTATCTGCAGATTTTCCATTATGCTGAGGTGAAAATTATAAAATAAGATTGCAGAAAGACTTTTAAACTTCTTATACAGGAAATGATTCTGATTATTTCTTCATGCGAAAGAATTATAACTGCGTCACTCGTGATGCCACTATCGACTCGAAGTGGGTTGGAGTATAGTCATTGACTGACTCTTATTACAGACAAAATTTAACTTGTTATAACTTTGGTCCTAAGATAAATATCATTAATTTAATAATTATATTGAGAAAGGTATTGGATATGACACCGACTATGAAATTTGAAAATTCAAATCCAATTAGTAATACAACTAGAGTTGTTTAAAAATTGTAAAAATTGGTAAAACAAAAATTCACTTTTCTTCTCCCTCTTCTCCCCGTCTGAGGACACTTCTACAGACCACATCGTTCAACCGATTCAGTCCTTATGCGGAATGTACACCATTGCCAGAAATCTCTGCAAAAACTGTCGCGAAAGTTTTCGTCCTGAATGTAGTTTTAAGGCATTCAGTGCCGAAACAGTTGCTTACCGATCGCGGTACTAATTTTACGTCTAGAATAATGAAAGAAGCAGCTGAGAGTCTAGGGATAAAACGGCTTTTGACAACAGCATATCATCCTTCTTGTAACGGCGTGGTGGAACGCCTTAATAAAACATTCATCGACATGCTAGCACATTATGGGCAAAAGGACCAGACTCAATGGGACGAGATGCTCCCATGTCCTGTTTGCATATAATACAACGTTCATGCGTCCACAGATGAAAGTCCCTTTATTATACGGACGAGATCCAATATATCCATTTGAGATTGTTACAAAACCAAATATCGCTATGCATGATGTAGAGGAGAATTTCGTAACCGAACTGAAACTTACATTGTTAGACTGAAAAAGGTTCATAATTTGGCACAACAGCATTCGCAGAATGCGGCCGAAACACGTAAAACTTATCATGACTCGAACCCTGCAAACAAAGTTACGTGAAACAAATGTTGAATCAATGTTATTTTTTCGACATTTGAATGTGAACTTAACGTTTCTACGCAACGTTAAGAAAATGTTTAAATGTCAGTTTTTATCAACGTTGATTTAACATTAGTTTTGAACATTAATAAAACATAAAATTCACTTCGTTCCCACATTCAAATAACATCTCTGTCAACAATATTACATCGAACTAACGTTGAATGAACGTAATTTTTCAACGTTTGAATGTGAACTTAACGTTGCGTCGTAATGTTAGAAAAACGTTTAATTGTCATTTTAATCAATGTTGGACTAACGTTAGTTTTGAACATTATTAACACGTAATACAGCATCGTTCTTTCATTCATGCAACATTATTTTAATATTTATTTTAAATAATTTATATTTTAATAATAATTCAGAAATAACGAAATATTTTGTTATAAAGTATCAATTTATTATTACATTTATACAGGGATATAATTAAATACAATTATACATTTATACAGTTTTAGGAGATATTAACATTAAATGCATTTTACAAAGAAAAATTTTTAATTTTGTATGTTTTTTTTACATCCTCTGTTCTTTGAATATCTTAACCAATTTCCTATTGTTGTGAACATAAATGCATCTGTTGCATCCTTTCCGATTTCGTGCATTCTTACTGCATCTGAAATCATATTAATTAAAATATTTAAATTCTACGATAGCACTACATTAATATAATATTTAATTAAATTTATTTACTCATAATTGCTCCGTTTAAGTTAGTCAACTCTTTAAACTTTTTTTTCCCTTTTCGGCCTGTATAACTATATGATGTTCCAACTTCGTTAGAAATTATTCTGGCCATAATATTTCTAACAATGCCAGTTTTGTCATGCCCTCCAGTCTGACCCA
>WUQG02015066.1:0-11690 GCA_011317285.2 Androctonus mauritanicus | reverse complement strand
ATTTTATCGACAGACGTCAACCTTTCTTTTTTATTGGTATATTAAATATAAACTTTCTTTTGAGACACCCTGTACAATATACTTTTTTCCAGCATCTTAGGTTAGTAAATTTTCTTATTAAAATTTATAGAAAACATTTAATTTATAAAAATTAAATATTATTTTTTATATTGAAAAATCTTATGATTCATAAAAATATTGAAATAATTCATAAATCCAAGATATATTTAAATTTTAGTGTTTATAGCAAATGATGTTAGTAATAAAAAAATAATAATTTTTTACGATTTCAAAAATATAAATTTTATGAAAATCTGTTAATTTAACGTAAATTTTAAGAGAAATTAATTTAATATTCAAATAAAATCTAAATTTGTCCTTATATAGGTATATTATATTATTATTGAATTATAGGTTTAAATCATATTGGAAATACAAAAATTATGAAATTTTTATTTTTTTAATTTTTTATAACAGGATCTAAACAGTTCAGACAAAATCAAGCCATGAATTTCTTATATCAAAATAATGAAAAATATTATGATAAACAAGACCCATAAACCGCGCATTTAAGAGAAATATATATACATTTTTATAGTAAAATTTTTATTAAGATCACAAAAGAAACTTCGATTTAATTTAAAAATTAAGTTGAAAACCAAATTTGAATAAACTTTATCATATTGTTACTATTAACAGACATTCTATATATCATAATGTTGTGTAATTATTGATTTTTCATATATACTTTATGTTTCTAATTTTAAGTGAATGGTGGATTTTCTATCAATAAATTAACAATAATTATAATTTATTAAATATTTTCATTGAGTCTAATAAATTGCAAATTAAAAATTATTTAACTTTCCTTAAAGAATTAAATTTTCTTCTTTATATGAGGAAAATTGGAGATATACTTATTATGCCCCTCTTAGTAAACAAAAAGCCACACAACTTTGTAGAAACTATTTTCCTTTCTAAGAAATTTTCAATCGAATCATTTGGTCATCAGCTACGTTTCTATCCAAGAATTTAAGAATTTCATTTAAATAATAATAGAAAATTTCAAATTATTTCACAGAAAATTACATTTATAAAATATCCATATTGATACGAGTTGAATATTTTAAGAATATTCCAAATTTAGTTCGTAAAAGAAAATCAGAGGAGAAACCAATAAACATTTAACAGTTTATTTCAGTATAAAATTTTACGATTAATAATATAATTTTATTATAAAAATATTAATTACTTGACCATACATTATAATATTACTTTCTGTAATTTGCAGTTTTATTCCACAGAAGAGTATATATATAAACTCCTATTGACTTGAAGTTTATATAAGTATAACGAGATATAAAGTAAGTAAATTAAATATATGTATTTTTTCAGATTATAAAAATGAAAATTGCTTTATAAAATTAATAATATATTTTCGTTTATGGAAATCAATATCTGTCTATACACAATTTTCACATTAATTAAGATGTATGGAATTTTCTCTATATAATTTTCATATATGTTTAATTTAAATATATTAATTCTATATTTTATCTTCTAATTCAGAAATAAATTTAATATACAATGTAATATATTGAAAATATAATTTAAAATTTACATAGCAATTCTATCAACTATTATACATAAAAAAAATTATTTATAAATGATTCGCTTCCAGTATTTTCTTCTTTTTCCATCTGTTTTACAATTAAACTGTATAACCATGAAGAATTACTGTGGAATTATTATACTTTTCCTTGCATTAATTTCTGTTTCAAGTAAGAAATTAAAAAAGTCTCTTTGTTAATAATTTTTTTACTCTTTACACTAATGTCCTTTATTATATTATATAGGTATTTTTTGCTTCGATATTGATCTCAAGCATGAATGCGATGAAGACTGGTGTGTGAAATTCTGTAGAAGGTTACACAACTATGGAATATGCTGGACTCATAATACATGCCGATGTGTCAGAGGGTAAGAAATACAACAAGCAAATCTTTTAAATATATATATATATATATATAAATCACTCAAAATATTAAATAATTTCAGATAACTACAGCAATGAATATTCTGTATTGCTTAATGGCAAGTATGATTTTTTTAAGATAAAATATATAAAAAAAAGCATCTTATATATTTTTAAATATGTTGGAACTAATGAATCTCAAGCATTTTAATAAGTGCATTCATTAATTTGTTATAAAATTTAGAAAACATATTTAAATGTTTTTAATTTACATTAATAGTGTTATAATATATTCAGTTATTCTGATTCACTTCTTTTCTTAAATTTAGGTTAAATTCATTAAAGCCAGTTTTATCACTTATATCTACTATATTAATTTCTTAATGCCAGATAAACTAGGATAACTTTGTGCTTGAATTATGAAAAATGCGGAAAACATGGAATAATCATCGCAGTTTTTTTATATAATATCTTCATAATTAAATTTATAATTAAACAGAAAAAAAAATATTTATATCGCCTGTTTTTCTGTATAATAAATCATTTATCTTTTAAATAGTCAGTTGAATCTTTACTGAAATATTCTAATTAAAATACAGGACATCATCTATTTAAGAGCATAATTCGGATGAACGATTTATTCGTAAATCGAATTGTTTGTGAGCGAGATACTGCTGTTATTTTGGCTCTATAACTACTGAAATAACTTCATATATTGTATATTGTAATATATTTTAGAAGTGAACCAAGTAAGAGTTACCTATTTCATAGATTTGAATGAAAATTGCAAACATAAAGCGAGAAATGTTTCTTGTAATCGCCGCTTTCTTGAAATACTACCATAACTATTTAACTTTATAATTTTATATTATATTGATTGCTAGAACATTTTGCTATTATATTACTTAAAATTATTGAAGTGTTTTTTTTAAAAAAACATGAAACTTAAAAATGAAATTTTTCTTTCCTAAGTATTAAAGTTCATAAATAGAGGATCATCTGTATATTAATAATTAACGGAATTGCTTCCATTGATACATAAGTTGCATTATTTTTAATTACATTTTATCTTAAAATCTTCCGTTTAGTAAACATACATATAATATGCAGTAAAAATAGTTTTCATATTCTGTCAGTTAGGAAAAGTTTTAAAAATAAAACTTGAAGTGATTATTCATATTTATTTTGTTTTCGTAGATAAACAATAACTATAAATAATATAAGAAAATATTTCAATTATGTTATTGTCTTCAATTAGACTTATTGTAGCTCAATAGAAGATGGGGGAAAATATATTTACATTTTTGATGAATTACAAATTTTTAGATTTGCAGGACGACTACCTTGATAAAACTTTATCTATGAAAAGACATGAATAGCTTTACCTGGAAAAAATTCGGTTTCTCTACGTGTTGATTTGCCATATGGATTGAAGTCAACTCTTCATCTCACATTTCCAGGTTTTTAGTAAATTCGGATCCCAATAAATTGAACTCGTTTTTCATCTAATCATAGATTTCACTACTGGAATGGATCGGTCTTCTTGTTCCTCATCCAGTATGGGTTGAAAAAGGCATTTAAAAAGTGAAAGAGAGGGGGGAAAAACATTTGAAACGTCATCAGTTTATTTGATAAATTATCATTCTATAAGGAGTGGAATAAATTCAATATATTCCACTTCCATGCATTTTTCACTGTGGATCTTGTCCCAATCTAAATTTAATACTTCCGTTATTCTGACAATCTGTGGCGTAGTATGTGTGAACTTAAAACGGTCCCATCATTTAGTATTCTCCAGATGGAATACATCGAAAAATTAGAGAAAATGTGACTTTTAAATATTAATTCTTAAAACATTTTAGAGATTTATACATACTGAAAAATAAATATTTTCATATTTGTTTCATAGAAATAAAATATTCCTGACTAACAATAATAACCAAACATAGGGAGTAGTTTATAATACGGTAAATACCCTTGTATTTTTTAATATATCAACATTCTAAAAACAACACTAGAGCTAAATGGTTGTGTAGCCAATTTTATATTTTGTTTCTTCTTACAGAAATAAACATGAGCCTCTGATAGTTTTTAAATTACAATTGTTCCTGCTCTTGTAGTCTATTTAATTTAATTATATATTCCTATTTTGGTATCACCTATTTCTGAAATTATCATCCCTTTATGTGCTAGGATGTTTCTCGCCAGTTTCAACATGTGCCATGGATTTAAAAACACATCATCATCTATTTCATTTCACAGGATATTTAAACAATAAATTAAATGAGTCAAGATTTTATATACATAAATTTCTCCTTAATTGATCTAAAGTCTGGATATTTACATCATCACAAGTGAGAGAATGTATGCAATTCCTTCCTCACTCAATTTTTCGAAACATACTTTTATAATTTGTGCTTGGAGACTGACTGATACCTTACTAATAAAAATGCTATAGGGCATTTAAAATTACCATTTAATGGTGTATCAAAAATACTGAAGTTTCTGTTGTTAATCATTCAGAATCAACATCAATTATACTCCCCAAATCAATATAAGTCATTATTTTTCCAAAATTCACATTATAGGAAATTTGCTTTCTAATTGATATGGAATCAATATAGCAATAATCCATTTAGAAAGAATTTCAGGCTGATTATGAAGAAACGTATTTATGTACAGAAAAATTATGTCGGATTAGAATATTGTAAGATGTTATCGAACAAAATTGAAAATAATAAAATATAATATTTTTTCACTTATGAAAGCTGTAACTTCTATCGCCTGGTCTTTGCATGCTCTTATATCCATACGTACACAATATATACCCATAACGCAATAAAACAGAAATTACACTACAAATAGCAAGAAATGTATTCACGAACAATCCAACCCACATATTACGTCCGGCAAACTGGCTGCCAATGGCTCCGTTGTTTTTGAAACGGAACATTAGTTCAGTTTTAACAAATTTGAATCATGGTTTGAATGCATATCGTTGACTGGCTTTATGGATGCTTTTAGATTGTTGACTGGCTCTTACCAAGGCTCTATAGATTTTCATATCTAAATAGCTTGCTTTATAGGACGGAGTGAAGTTAGCAATACAGTAAGGCTATTGTTTCAGTTATTGTCATTAGCTATTGTGAGCTGCTATGATTGGTTAGTATAAGCTACTCTTAATGGCTACTGTACCGGAAGCAGAAACGAAACCGGTGAGAAGAAAGTGAAGTACGTACTATGATGAAGCGAAACCGTCTACATTCGTGGACTTTCGTTTGTCTTTGTGTTGTGAGATCTCTTCAGATCTCAATAAAATATATAAAACAGTAATCAGAAGGAAAGGAATATTGTGAGGACACCGAGTTCGGACCTACTGCAGGATGTCACTCTACACCTTTCATAATTTAACCAAGAATGACATCTTGGAGTAACAAACAACCACTTTGTTTATCGTTTCCAGAGGATCCGAAGTCTTCTGTCCTCCACAATAGAAGAAGAATAACAAACAGACGAGAATTACAACTATAGGAAAGAATCAAGTGGCGTGATAAATTCGGAGAAAGGAAGAAACGAAGGAGGAAAACGTCTTTCTCCGGGGAGAGAAAGGATTGTTGGAGGAGAGAATGATCAAAAATCAGAGAAATTGATCAGTCGGTATCAACTCCTATATTTGTTCGGTTATCACCGCTGGAATCTTGGCTCTGAGATTAAAAAGAGAGAGAGAGAGAGAGAAAGATCGAAAGTCTGGTAGGAATTCGGAGAGCGATTCACTATTACCGACTCATTAACATCGCAGTCAACTTTGCCGGCTCATTGACAACCAGCGAACATCCTTATCGATAAAAAGTTTCTTTTGTTTTGTGACAACACGACGAGACGACTGCCTTCATGGCTACCTCTATATTGTGTTCGCCTTTCTCTGTGAAGTACGGACTAAAGACTGTCAGTTTTGAACTAGAGACTGTGTGCATTACTTCCTGGACACGAAACAGAACAACTGACAACTTATTCTTTGTTCCTTATAGAATCTTTGTTCCTTACAGGTGATCCTTTCGAAATGCCTCTGTAGATTTCTCTCTCTCAATAAAAGATCTATGTCTTCGTGGGTGTCTTTAATCAGTATGTCAATAATTTCGCTGCCCATTTAGACACAAGTGTCCTTGGCACAATTAATCGCTTAGGCCAGCTCCTGTACAGTTCGTCCCGGCGGATGCACAGTGTATTTTTTTGCATATATTACGCGCCTTTCCGATCAGAGAGATTACTAAGGGGCAAGGCTAGTTCCAACCACGGGCTGCACCCATACCAGTGGAGGAGGACCGGATGGTGAAGGATGGGGATCGCCGGACTTGAAAAGTTTTTTCAGGATGCTACGGGCCCAGCATCCCGCAAAAACTTTTCAGGAGTTACCTGACCCGGAACGCGAACCTGGATCTCCTTGCGTGGTAGGCCGACAGCGTTCCAAAGTGTATCTTAGTGTATTTAGTTTGTTTTTCATAGCTCGCTGGGGTCATCAAGCTATGACCTTCACTCTCCTTCGGCGAAGCTACCCAATTAACTGATCTGACCGCATGGTTGACAAAAGACAAGAAGAAAACCGCTGGGAACATGTTCGCTGTATTGATAGCTGAATGCAACATTTTTTGCTACTTGTGATGTGTTTTTTCTGTTTTTGCATTATTGATATATATAGTTTGGTATAATGACGTAAGAATGAGCAAATACGAGAAGATAGAAAGTAAGAAATACTTTTCAAAGGTGAGGCATATTTGGCAAGATTCTACTTTAACTACTTAATATAAGAAATTAATGTTCCTATTGTATTTACAACAAATGTATCAATTTAATAGTTGTTAAAGATATGTAATAATTTAACATTAAAGCAAATTCTAAGCTTAAATATAAGAAATATTCAATAAGCATTTGTATATCCAACTATTCCATTGCATTATGGCAGATAAAGTAAAATATTACCTTATATTTTAGTATTTGGTATTAATAGTGTAATTATGCTCTTGTTTGTTGTTTGATTATCATCTTTTTTCAATAAAATAAAATTTTACTCATTCTATTTTTGTTTTTGTTATCTTTTCATAACTTAACATTTTTTTAGCATAAAATACACTTTAAAATGTTTTTTTTGGACAATTCACCATTTATAGTCTTTAAATCTATTTTCCCCTTTCCTCGAAACATTAAACGATTAGGAAAATACCAAAATTGGAATATTTTGAGCACTTTATTCGAATTATCGAAAACGTGTATTTATAAAAAATTATAATAAAAACATGTTTAATACTCCATATTTGGGTACTACACTCTTTCTATTGGGATTTTCTCATCACATTTTTTAACATAAATGGGCTACAAAATAAACTCAGTTTACTATAACGTTGAATGTACAGTCTGTTTAATAAAGGTGTAGACATCGTCCGTATGAGCAGCAATGACAGGAAGTAGATCACTTAAAATGTCTGGAAATTCACAGTACGGCTGCCTGTAATGAAATCGAATGTTCTTGTTACCTTATAAACAGGGGTGTGGTAGATTGGATAGAGGGGGAGAATTTCGATGACAAAGGTGACATGATTAATTCCTGATACATTTGTTGCTGTATTTTTCGATCGCTTTAATTTTTATAAAACAAAAATCCTCCTTACAGTTTAGAAAATTGTATTATTTTAATTAAGGTTAATATTTTCTAATTAAATAAAATGCTTATAGGTTACCGCTATCAATGATAATTGGGTATTCGTGGGGTAATTCTTCACAGAAGCGACTTTTTTATATTAACAGATATTTAAACATCATATTTTATAAGAAAATTTTCAAATAAACTTTGCTGCTTATGAGATGAACTTGGCGACCTGATGGTCGAGTGGTAACACTCTCGGCGTGCCACGCAGGAGGACCCGGGTCTGGTAGATCTTGAAAAGCTTCTTAGGGTGCTGGGCCAGGCCCGGCAATCCCCGTCCTTCACCAACGGGCCTCTCTCCACGGGTATGAGTGAAGCCCGTTGTTGGAACTGGCCCCACCCCTTAGTAATCTCCTTGATTGGAAAGGGGCGTAAAATATATATATGAAAAAGAAGATGAACTTAAATTCTTGAATATTTAACGTTAGTTAATTTTCAGATGTGTTTTTTACTATATGTATATTATATAATAGACAAAATTTCCCTGTGATGAAGGATTAATTCTTTAATGTTTTTTAGACGTGGCAGGTGACATGTTCGTTTGCTAACTTGCTCAGCTCACTTGAAGAACGCTTCTTATTGCTTCATAATTAGTTACTGCCAATAATTTTATGGCTTTAATTTATTTCGTTACTATTTGTTAAGCTACCTAATGTATTAATAAAACTTAAAAGTTAATGATACGAGGGTCGTTCAATAAGTCCTTAGAAAATCCAAGAGATGGCGCTCGTAGCATCGAAAAATCGTTTGGTTTTAGTAAGCATCATTATTCACTAGATAGCTGTCAAAATTTCAGTTATATCCATTACATTGTTTCATTTTTATTGTCGATTGAAGCAAGAAACTTTTGTTCATTTATAAAAATGGAAAAAAAAGGAGTTTCGAGTGGTGATTAAACACTTATATTTAAAATGCTTAACACCAAAAGAGATCAAAGCTGAGTTGGATGAAGTTTATGGCACATCTGCTCCTGTGTTTGCAACTGCATTTAATTGGGTAAATGAGTTTAAACGTGGCCGTATATCCACAAAAGATGAACATCGTTCGGGATATACAGTGGAAGTGACTATTCCCGAAATGATTGACAAAATCCCCGATATGGTTTTAAGTAATCGAAGAATCAAAGTGCGTGAAATAGTTGAGGCCACAGGCATATCGCAAGGTACAGTGTTTTCAATTTTGCATGAAAAATTGGGTGTGAAAAAAATTTCGGCAAGATGGTGCCGCGTTTGCTCTCAGTAGAGAATAAACGCAATCGTGAGGTCGACTTTGAAGCTGTTTTGGCGCTTTTACATCGCAATCCTGATGAGTTTCTGCGTCGATGAGTTTCTGCGTGATGAGTTTCTGTGGTTGAAGCATGGATACACTACTACACTCCAGAGACAAAGCAACAGTCAAAACAGTGGGTTTTTAAAGGCGAACTGGCTCCAAAGTAGACGAAGACGGTGAAATCGGCTGGCAAAGTTATGGCCACAGTTTTTTGGGATGCACGCGGAATCATCTACACCGATTACTTGGAAAAGGGAAAAACAATAACTGGAGAGTATTATGCGTCGTTATTGCACAGGTTGAGCAAAGAAATCAAGAAAAAACGTCCTCTTTAAAAAAGAAAAGATCCTGTTCCATCAAGACAATGCACGGGCAGTTTCAATGGCCAAAATCATGGAATTAAAGTTTGAATTATTACAACATCCACTGTATTCATCGGATTTGGCCCCTAGTGACTTTTTTTTATTTTCAAACTTAAAAAAATGGCTCAGTGGACAAGGGTTCACATCGAATGAAGAGGTCATCACCCAAACAGATACCTATTTTGATGACCTTCCGAAATCTTACTTTTTAGACGGCTTAAAAAAGTTGAAGAAATGCTTGGAAAAGTGTATAGAGCTAAAAGGAGACTATGTTGAAAAAAAAAATCTACCTAAAATAATTTGTTTTTCTATCTTTTTCTAAGGACTTTATTGAACGACCCTCGTATTTATGTGATCTCTCCAATTTATCATCAAAATAAATACCAAGATATCTGATTATATGAGTTTGATGAATTACTTGACTATTTAAAGCATTCTCCAGTATTAGTTTGTTTTTATTTTTGAAAAGAATATAACTAGATTTCTTAAGATTTATTAATAATTTATTAATAGAAAAATAGTATTCAATAATTTTCAAATCTTCTCATATAGTACTATTTAATGTTGTAATATCTTCAATGAATATAAGTAATGACAATATCCACATATTCAATAATATTTGGGGAGTTTAAAATTTTGAAAATATCATTTATATATATATATTAAATAAGATTGATCCCAAAACTGTACATTATTACTCCTTCCCTTATTAATCACTAAAGGGAAGGAGTAATGATTATTTTTATAGCATAGCAGCTATTCTGTAAATAAGTCAAGATCCATTTAAATGCCTTATCTTTTATACCTAATGTGTAAAAGTTATTTAATAGGATTTTTATATCGACAGAATTGGAAGTGTTAGATAAATCCAAAGCCAAGGATATCACCAAATTAAATTTATCCAGATTACTCATTAACAAAGTGTGATGATGCATTATAACATCTACAGTAGAGGAATATTTTTTGAAAATGTACTGATGCTGATAAACACACAAAAATTAAATTCATTAATTCTTGATATAGAATTGATATATCAAAATAAACAACACTGATCAAGAGAAAAAAGATTTATTATAGAAAAAAAACATAATATAATAATACTTAATATAAATATACTTATTACAGAAGAATATAATGGTGCATTTCACAATTTTGCATGTCATCCCTGCACTAGGGCCATGCTAATTTTCTTTGTATCATTTCAATTTTAGTATTTGTAGTGCTCGAGGATGATATGCAAAATCGTGAAATGTTTCATATTTTTCTGTAAAAAATTATTTCTCCTGATCAGTGTTGTTTATTTTAATATATCAAAATTAAATTATACATAATTTGCATAAATTTGTATATAGTATATACATTTTTTTAACTTTATATGTATATATAAAATTTAAATGTATATGTTACAGTAAAAGTGATTAATTGGTGATTATACACAATTACCAATCATCTTGGTAAGTTGAATAAATTTCAGTAAATTTCTCATTTTTACCAGCAATTTTACATAATTCTTAAATGAAGTAAATGAAGAAATTCTGATAAATTTTATAAATATATCAGAATTTCTCACTTTTAACACTATGTATAATTCCAAATGAATTTGGTAAGTTTAATAAAAATATCACTGAATATAGGGGACAATTGGGTAAAACCAGATATCTTAACTTTGAATTCCCATATTTTTTTGAATTTGAACAGAAAAATTTTCAAAATTATGTTATTAGGCTTCAATAGGTGTTAACCTATCACAAACTATGGGTTTTTATACCAAAAATGTATTTATTCCTTAGATAGGGTCTTTTTAACAAAAAGTGCAAATACTCAGTTTTGCTCCATGGGTAGAATAAAAGTGAGTACCCATTTGAATACATATACCAGTCCACATTTTCAAAATTTTTATTTACAAAAAAAAAAAAAACAATGCTTCTTATTTTAGCAAATAGGACAAAATTCACATATAAATCATCTCTTCCTCTAGAATTTGAACAAGAATCATGGGCCCACTCTTGACATGTACATCACTGGATCTACCTTTTTTGATTTGGAAAATGCATATGGTTCATTATAAAATATGCAGGCTTTAGTATTTTCTTCCTTCTCTAAGAACGATTCTGTATTTTCGATTTTTTTCACTTTTCTTAACTTTCTTTACTTCCTTTTCCCCTTTCTTTGCTTTTATGCATTCCCTTTTGTGTCACTAATTTTTATGGTTTAAAAAATTTTCATTTAAAAGCTTTATCATCGTTTTTTCAGGTATACTAGGTATTGAGCCCCTACCTCGATATCTGATTTTGTCCCACCATGACATGTTTTAATACCGTGGAACACATTGTCTATGACTGTAGTTTTTTTGATGCATGGCGGAGAAAGCTGATAACACATTTCC
>WUQG02015055.1:0-11690 GCA_011317285.2 Androctonus mauritanicus | reverse complement strand
ACTTGCTTTCTAGTTTACACTATAAAATAATTCAAGCTCTTATAGCAAGTAAAATTTGGTTTTTTTATTTGGCATAATGTTTTCAGACTGCTATAAGTCCCTCCTCAGTGCCAAGATATACATAGGATAACTACAATTATCAAGAAGGCAATAGAACAGAATTTGTTCTATTGCCTTCTTGATAATTGTACTTATCCTATGTATATCTTGGCACTGAGGAGGGACTCGTAGCAGTCCAAAAACGTTATGCAAAATAAAAAACCAAATTTTACTTGCTATAAGAGCTTGAATTATTTTATAGTGTAGTTTTATACTGCTTCAAACTTAGAATAATTCAAAATTTTTTGAAAGATAATAAATCAGATGATAATTTTTTATCTATTATTGCTGTATGCAATAATAGATAAAAAATTAGTATTTTTCATACATCATTAATTACATCAGATTTAACATTAAAGTGAATAAGCAAATCAAAATCAATTATCCATATCAATAAATTGATAATAGAACATGAATAATGAAATTTTATTTATAAAGCAGTTTGAAGATATTTCTTTTTTATTCCTAATAATCCACTTTCCAACTGTAGAAAAGTGGGTAGAATAGCTGCAGAGCTATTCTAGTTTCCACTTTTTTCATTTAATGGCCAACCTGCATCTTTGATACAGTCAGCCATCAAGTGAAAATGACTTTAATGGGCTAGGCTAAAAATTTTAAATTGAATATTTATAATAAACAGAATTTTATTGAAAACTTAACAATTATCATAATTTATATCTCCATTTATTATCTTAAAATGAGAGAGAATTATAATTTTGATGATAATATACTTTATTTATTTAGAATATAGAACAAATGGATAGCAGCATGGCAGCAGTTTCAGAAGTGGATTATCCTTTCATATCTGATCCCTTTAATACATCGACATTTGTTCTTTATCCTCAGAAGGTAGATTATTTAAATAACAATTTTTGAAATTTATATAACTGAAATTATTTTAAAATTTAAAAAAAAATACTTTATATAGGATATATATGAATCAGCAGCTTCAACAACCTCATCTGAAGATCAGTCAATTGGATCACCACTTCCAGATACAAAAATAAATCAAAAATCAGAAGAAACATCATCATTCTATGTTACCTACAGTGATAATGATAAATATTCTGTATTTAGTAACATTGATACAATACCTAGTATTTTTGAAAATCCACAAAATTCGTTTCCAACAACAAATCAAGATGAAGACCAACCTAATGCATCTTTTCCATCTTCAGATCCCACTGTTTCCTCTCCAACCAATAGTCAAATTTATCAATCACCACCACCACCAAAACCTCCTAGATCTCAACAAAATGATTTAAGTATTTTTGCAGATTTGGATCCACTTGGTAAAGATCGTCCTTTCCTTGATAAAAAGGACTTTTTCCATGACATTAAGAATCCTCCAAAGAAAGTTTTGAAAGATCTTGTAGACAAAACTCTGGGTGATGCTGGAAATGAACCAAGTACATTTTATGCTTCTTACTCGACGCCAGATTCAACAGAAGTGAGTACACCTTCTCAATCTTACGATGCCATTTGTGTTCCTTTTTCTTGTGACTTCAGTAATATGTCAGCCCAACAGACACCTTCTAATTCTTGTAATTCATTATCCTCATCTCTTCCAAACTCCTCCAAAAGATTTTCTTCTTCTTCAATAAATGATATAGTTTCTAAAGATAATTCAGTAACATCTGGAAATCCATTTTCCCAAAATAATTCTGGAATGGTTATTTTACCACCACCACCACCTTTACCACCGAGACTCACAAATAGAGCATCAGAACCAAATATTCAATTTCCTCCATCAAAATCTAGAAGTACAAATTATGGATCACCAAATTCAGTGCCATCAAGTTGCAGAAGAGGTTCTTTGCCTGCCAGTCAGATTTCAGCAGAATTTCCTCAGGATATTGTTTCAAACAATAAATCAGTAATTGCAAACTCGAGTCATCCTATTCCAATACCAACTCGAAAACTACCTGTCAATTTTCAGCAATTTAATAGCTGCAATGGGCAAATTCAAAACAATGAATCTACTAAAATTGCTACATCATTAGAAATGGAATCTCCAAATGTAGATTTTTTTGGATGTGGTTTTGGTGAAACAAACAGTTCAAATCAAATATTTAACTCTGTAGAATATCAAGATGTAAATTCATCATCAAATAAAAAGAATCAAACAAACAAAACCTCATTAAGTAATTCAATAGAAAAAACTTTTATACTTCCACCACCAGAATTTCAATCAAAATCAACTAATTTAAATAAAGTCAAGAAAGCAAATGGCATAGTGAATGATAATGGTATAACTAAATTATCACCTATTTCACGTTTGCCTGGTGTTATATCTCAGTATCAAGTTTTATCTGAACATTGCTTACAAAATGGCAAAAACAGTTCATCATATTCTGAATCCAGTAATTCTTCTGTGTCAAATTCTGGAAATATTTTCAGTAGAAAGAAAGATCCTTTTGCTGATGATTTTTTTGCAGCTTTACCAAAGAAACTTAATGGTTATCAATCTGTGCCAAATGAACTATGAATATTTATATAGAAGAAAAATTTTTTAAAGAGGTTTGTGCTTTATTTCTTGAAAACAGGTTCATAATTCAAACTTTGCATGGAACCATACTAACAATAAATTAATCAATATAAGAATTTAAAATTACTAACCAGATGATTAAAAAGACAAAATTCATTCTTATTTCTTGCTTATAATATGTTATGTTGCTATGTTAATTCTTACTATAGCTTTCTTTTCTTATTGCTTTCTATTTTTCATATTCATTAATCACTTCCTATGATTATAAATAATAAAACTGTAAATTTAATAAAAATTATTTTATTTTACAGGAGCCAATTTATGGTAAAATTAATAAGATCAAGAAGGAAAATTAAAGTTATATGTATTTATACATATATATAATCAAATCTATTAGAAATATAAATGAATAGAAACAATTTTTAGATAAATACAACAGGATATTTTTTCATAACAACATTAAAAATATCTGTTGAACATTTTGTAAATTGTAGATATACAATATAATCTATTTGTACATTTAAAGGTTAAAATATGGAAAAAGGCAATTTAAATTTATTTTAGACAAGATTAAAACTATTATATATACATATATAACTTGATTGCCAGTAAAATAATACAAAGAAATCAATTCAAACTAATATGGTTAAAATTTCAAAGTTTATATATGTTGTTATTGTTTTAAAATTTCTATTTCATGAATTTTTAAAGTAAAAGATTAAATGGATTTATTTGTATTTATATTTTGTAGCATTTGTGTGATTTTAATAAAAAGTGCAATGAATGTTCCTATTAGAAAAATTTGTTTCTTTTACATAAATATATAATAAAATCCTAGTTATTTGACCTACATGAAATCATAGAATAATATAGTATATTCTTAATTATCTGTGTATGGATTATCCATGCATGATTGTATTTTAATTTTACTTTACTTGATTCATAAAATTGTACACTATAAATATACATATATCATTACTTCAAATATTATATATGTAATATTTGAAGTAATGAATTTAATTAAAGATTTTCAAAACGTCAACTAAGAAAAGTTTGATGAATGGTTATAAAATGATTCATGTAAATCAGGATATCACTATAGGATTAATGCAGATAACATTCATTATAAGTATTGGGAATCAATTCAAGAGGATGATGGCAAAGAAAAAATAATAAATGCGTCAACCACATCACATCACAGCACAGCACTTCCTATGTTGACATTTTGTTAGAATATATGAGTTAGTGGACTTTGAATAGAATGAAAATAGCTGATGAATTCTCTTAGTAACTCTAAAATAGCTATGAAGAAAATTCATTTGGAAATTAGAAAAAATTTCAAGTTTCTCAAAAACAAACAAAAAAAATTGTGTACTATTCAGAATAAGTGGTTAGGTTATTGGTTTATATACATACATATTTATAAAAAAAAAAAAATAAATAAATAAAATTTAGATTACAGATAGTCCTTGACTTACAATGGAGTTTAATTTGAATCCCAAGATCAGAAGTCGAAAATGTCCAAAATTTATCGATTGTTCACTACCTATAGTTAGTATTGCACTTCACAAACACAAAATACAAGAACCAGATAAGAAAAGGATGCTTTCCATATATAAGATATTGTTTATGAACTCAAACTTGTGAATTGCATTGACCAGTCACAGAATTTACTGATTACATCATCATCTTGGGTGGTTGTAAGTCAGAGTACCTACTCATATTCATTTTCTCCAATTATTTATGTATAGCCTCTCTTCTATTAGCTAGATAATATAATCAAATGTATACTGTGTGCAAAAAAAAACATTTATATTAACTCCATAAAATATAGTATTTTTGATTTTTTTGAATATATAAATTAGATCTGGCTGCCCATTAATCATCACAATATCTTATCTTGTATCAATATTAACCAATTAAAATGAATTCTGTATATATTATGTGATCCATCAAAGAATCAAAGCAATTGAAAAAATAATCAATGTTACTAAAAATAGATAATCATATGCAGCAAAACAATATTTGTTGTAATTCACATATATTATTAATTCATTAGAAATGATGTAAATTTTAGAATAATAGAAAGAATCATATAATTAATTTTTGCTAATTTGTTTTATAAAGTGACTAGGAATTACTTGTTTCTTTTTACCATATGATGAGTTTTGCATAAGTCAATGAAAAAACTATTTTTTTTCCTCTATACTTTTCTCAATCATATCAACAATGATAGTTTATATGGCTAAAATATATATATGTTAAATTTATTTATAGAACATTACTTTCATAAATTTAAAATTTTATTCTATGGTTTTATTTAAAACAAATTGAAAAAAATTATCAATATTTTCATTTTCTAAATCTAAAGTTAAAAATTCTTGACAAATTGTTAAGTATCTGAAAAATAACATGAATATTAATCATATAATATCTATCTGATAAAATTAAAATGCTATATATGAATAAATTACTGCTTCAGTTTTTCTTTACTATCAATATTTTTCAGGGGAATAATTTTCTTATGCTTCTTTAAAAGATCTGTTATCTAAAAAAAGTATAAATATATATATAGAGATTATATATTTTGTTATTAAACTAATAACAATTTAATGTAGTACTTCTTTTCCTCTGTTTATCAATTTAGAAGGAATTCCAGCTAATGAAGCTACATTATGTGCATAACTTCCATCTGCTTTCTCTTCTATCAGCTGATATAAATATATTAAATTTTCATCTTCATATAATACATCCATAGTCTATTATGAAATATATTTTTCGTCTGAAATAAAATATGAGAAATCATGTTATATAAAGCTGATTGACTTACCTGATAAGAAAGTTCATTTGAAGGACTAAGTATATTTAGCAGAGAATGGAAATGGGTTGAGACAAAACAATGAGGACAATTATCATTTTCCTTTAACCAAAATTGTAGACTTGAAGCTAAAAGAGCTAATCCATCTACCTATATGTTATGATTACAGAAGTTTTAATTGATATTCTATTCATCTGCTTTCTACAGGGTAACTATAAAGTCTGGAAACATAGGCAAACTAGTTGGTGTACTTAGTGTTTGCTTGGGAACTTCTGGTAATATCATTTGTAAGGATTGTGATATTAATTTCTGGTCTGCAAGATTTTTTGATAACTGCAAAAATTCCGCTTGTGAGGAAATCTGGAAAAAATCAAAACCTTTGGGTGCAACAATGATGTCATACATCAGAAGTTTTGTAACAAACATACTATGATGTTTTATGATTTTATCATTGGCTGCATTCAGCAGACTCAAGTGCTATGGAACAATTGAGAGGTTTTCTACTGAATGCATCTTCAAGATAGCACTACTATTAATCCTGTTGAGTGAGTGATGTCACATTTGGTAGAGGATTTCATTTACTCTTCTATCTAACATGTTGAGTTGTTTCAAGATGGCTGCACCCATGGATATTACTAATCCAAAGATGCAGATGATAATATATAAAGTATATGAATTTAATGATATAAAATAATATTGATGCACCAACATTGCTTCATGAGAATCTAATAAATAACAAATAAATATCAATCAAATTATAAGAATATAACTGTTCTATGATCGAACTAAAAAATTCAGCTGCTATTGCTAGTATAATGTTTACAACGGGCTCCATTTTCTTTCAATAACTGTGCCCCCTGTTACTACTTGCTGTTTAACAGATATATCAACTGTTACTGCTACAACTCATTTGCTCACTTAGAACCATTGAATCTGCTGAATGCAACCATTGCTATATCATAATGGTGACACACATTGTGGCATTTTGGGATATCATCCATTATTATGTTATATATTTGAAACATTTGTGATGGCATTCATTGGTATATCACAATGATGTTCACACTGTGACATTTGTAATGTCATTCATTATATCTCACAGTTATGTCATGTTTGTGAAATCATGACATTATCTCAACTTCATGCTTTGCAATGTCCAGTCTTGGAGGATTTAAATACATACAGTAGTGGATTTAACGGATAGCCAAGTCAGCATTTACCAATCAAGCCCTAGCTCACATGGGCCCCTGATCAAGTTGGTTCTGTGTGGATGAGTGTCATTTTCTGATATTGTTTATTGAGAGAAAATGGCAGAAACTTTAAATCTGAATTTATAATTGAAGAATATTCTAGACAAAAACAAAATAAGGTTTTCAATAATAATCTATTTGTTCATATTATAATATTTTGGTTTTTATTAAAAAAGAGATAGGACTACTCATAGGTTTAACCTTTGAAAAATGAAGGACAAAGTAAAAAGTATTAAAAAACTTGAGAAAAGAAAAGAAAAAAGATAGTAGTAGTATAGCAGACTATTGGCAGAAAGGAGAGGGTATCCTTATACACCTTTTATGACATGACCAGATTACCAGATTGTGGGTGAATTCTTCCCTCACTCTAAAGAATATAATAATATTATATCAAAAAATATTATTAATATACAATTATTATATTTTTGTTTTATATTTGATAAAATTTACAGTTAAATTTTGTTAGTCATTTCATAAATCAAATAGTGTGTGCCTGGCACTGCCAGAATTAATTTGAAAAACAATTATTTTAGGGAAAAATTGCTTTTGACTATTTCATAATTGGTTGGCTACAGTTCAAACATTCAGTTTCTTTAATATGGCACTCATAATCAAAAGATTCACAAATTTGTAGATCAGTCTGTCTTTTTACTGTTTGATCTGAAAAATATGATTTTCTTCTAGACATATTGAGATTAGTATATTGTTGTGATACTGAGCATGCAACCAATTGATTCTATTGTCAACTTTCATTGTACTATCTGCAATCAGGATTTTAATCAGAAAATTATTCCAAGTATGATTTAATTTATCATTAATATTATTTTAAACACTATATTTATTTTAATGCTATATTATTTTAAAGCAAATAGGATTTAATATTATTTTTTGTGATTCCAATAAAATCTTTATTGAACCAGTCAGAAAGCTAGATGTTGGTCATTTGTTAAATATGACTGACATTTGTTAAATAAATAATTATCAGCTTATTTATCAATAGAATTGCTTGATTTTTCACTTGTGTCTTGACAACTAGTTGCACTCATTAGAAAAAGTTAAGAATATTTATTTAGTAGGCCTATATATGATTTTCTAGCAGAGCTATGTCAACCAGTCATTAATGGAAAGTGAGAATTTCTGAGAATTATTGAAAATCAGATACTCCATGCAAGAATTTACTGCTTTAAACTCAATAAACGTAATAGCTTAAAAGACAAGCACTAATCAGATGTTGAATCTCATCCACTTAGAAAACTGTTAATATAGTTAATAATGAAATTACATATCATTAATACATGCTTTGCCATTTATTGGTTAATTTTTAAAATTAATTGCTCAGCCATAAGTTTGAGCATTTAAAATTGATTTACCAACTATGTTTTAATATTTTGAAAACTATATTAATGTGGGAAAATAAATTGCATGTTTTTACATATTATTAAATAATAGTTATTTAAGTTAGGCCATCAAAAATCCAATTTTCCAGACTGAAATATTTTGACACATAGTGCCATCTATTGACTAAATTATTAAATTTTATCACTTGATAAATTATTTGTTTTTTAGAATCGTATTGCTAAAAAATAAATAAATAGTCCAATTATTTAAGTCAAAACATCAGAAGGAAGATTTTCTTTTAGATCTTCATTTCTAAAGGCAATTTGCTGGTGCATACTCCAGGCCTTATTTATTTTTTGCTGACTGTGCCATTTTCCTTAAATCCACCAATGAACATATATTTTAAATTACAACCACAAAATACATCTCACCCTGGAGAAATTTCGATCCAGAGTACATGTTACCTGCAGGGAAAGTCATCCTAAAAAGTTTGGTCTGATAAGTCAGATGGTGTGAGATCCTATGCAGAACAGACAGAAAGAACAACCCCAATATGCCCCACTCGTTGGGATGATTTTGTTCTAGAATAGTGATGTTCAGCCTTTTTTGTTATGAGAGCTAATTTTCTATACTAAGTTATTTGGTGATCTACTCTCTTATATAAATTATGTTCTCCAACCCAAGGAGCTTGCCTCAAACTGATACTTAATAACATACAACTATGCAGTCAAATGCACTCACTCACTTCAGAGTTTCACTCTCCCATCCCTAAAAATTTTAATGAAATTAAAACTTTAAAAGTGATAGACAAATTTTTAAATAGACAAATAATTATTTTAATTCAACAAAATATATTGGAATAAAATATTTATTTCTCTCTTTTGGAAAACCAAAGTTAGAAGAAACAACAGATTCATTATAAACTTATAAGTTATAGGAAATGCCAGTTGATTAAAAAAAAGTTAAATGTGAAATTTGGCATTGTTTGGAGCTTGTAATATTTTCATAGTCAGGCTGATATGAAGAAGTAGCCAATGGCAGACAATCATCCAAATGATCATTTGTAATTTGGTTTCTTGATTTTTTATGACATTCATATTTGAAAAAGTGGATTCAGACAAATATGTTGATCTGAAACACAACAGAATTTTTTATGCAATATCAGTTAATATTAGAAATTTTTCATGTGTATATTTCCAAATGATAAGAAAATTATTGATTTGGCAATTTTAATGAAAAATAAATAAACAGTAGCAATACACTTAAAGAGAATTAAAAAATAATAAAAAATAAAATATTATGTTTTCAGTTTTAATTAAATTTGTGAGGAGGAAAAAACAAGAGATCAACCAAAAATTGTTCTGCAATTGATGGATTGAACACTGCTGTTATATAGTAACTGAAGAGGGCTTTAATGCAAAAATTCATTGACATTATTAAATGTTATTTTGAACTTTATAAACTAATTATAACTTTCAAAGAAAAAATGTCAAATATTCCATCATTTTAAAATGGTTTTTATATTGATTTCAAAAAAATGTATGTGCATATTTTGATCACAGATATGTTTATGCAGTATTATTGTTCTAAAAAATTGCTGTAGAATAGAAAGTTATTGTCATTTAGTGAAATTATACTATGATGATAAATTTTTTTTTCTATTTCAAAATAAGATGATTTTTGGATTAATTATTGAATATATTTACTATCACTGTTTTTTTTTTACCTATTAATTTTTGTTAAAATTCATTAAAAATTGATTTTGAAAATTGGTTTAAAAATTACATTATTAATGATAACAGAAATATATTTCCTTAAATAAATGAGCATACAGATGCCATCTTATTATTGTTACAATATTTGAAATTTGAAATATATGTTTTGATACTAAATCCATTGTTTAATCTCATTGGAAATTTATATATTCTACTGTTAATGATTGAGATGATTTAAAATATGTATACTGTGTAGGCAGTCTATTGTATAATTATACAATAGACTGCCTACACCTATACCATTATTTGGCTAAATATACATCATAATGTATATTTAGCCAAATAATGGTATAGATCATATGATTTCTGTATATTATCACAAACTTAATTTAAAGTCCAAGATACTAGCACAAGAAGCAGTATCTTGGACTTTGATATTTAAGTATAAGCAGTTATAGTTTTTCGCTTAATAGTAACTTAATTTAAATCTGAAATTTTCTAAAGTAGAGTTGTATGAATTAAAGGGCATGATCCCATTATGGGATTATGAACAAAATTCTGGAGTCATCTTAGGGGGTAAAGAATCTCTAAAATTTGTGGATTATTATATTTTTGTTAACATTTAAGAATTGAAAAAATAAACCTTGAATATTAAATTTGAATTTTATCAAGGAGACCCACTCAAAAAGTTTCCACATCTCTGCTCTAAATAAATGAATCTATCATAAAATTATAAAATTATAAAACAAATTTTTTATATTTTGTAAAACAAATTTTACAAAATATAAAAAATTATAAAATTTTTGTAAAATTATATTTCATTATATTCATAGTAATCATCTATTACCATGAATATAATGAAATATATATTAATATGATTATCTGTAAAGCTAATTTAAAGTTTTAAGTATTAGAAATTTTGGCAATATGAGATATTATTGTTAATTTATTTACATAATTATCAAGATGTTTAAAAGAATATCACTAATAAGATTTGAAAAAGATATTTATAAAACAACCTAAAATACTTAAGATATGAAAATTCTAGTATATTATCACTTTCTGGCATAGATAATTCTGTAAAAAAAATGTTTTATTATAAAAATAATATGATGAAAGAGCTTTGCATCAAAATTTCATATTTATTTCCAAATAATTATTTTTCATTAAAAACCAAGATATTCATAATGTTATAACTAAATTTTGAAGCTTCTTAAAGTATCTCATGAACTATCATCATCATTCACTGATTATTGATCATAAATTACTGAAAAATAACATTCATAAATTTCTTTACATTTAATGACTTTCCCAATATAAATTTCATAAATTTATATTGGGAAATTCATTAAATGTATAATAAAAGTAAAATTTGAAGATATAAATTAAAATTATCTTCATAAGACATATACAGTATATATATACTGTATTTGTCTTACACACAGGGTGTATCTTACCATCTGTACCACTTTTTTTGTTGGAAATGCGATAAGGTAGGAAGTAGGGAGAAAAATTTTGATAACCAAAGTTTATCCGGAGAATCAAATGATCATGATAAAAATTTTGTGGGCCTATTAGAAGTAGGGGCACAGGAAGTCAACTTTGAAATCTCCAATGAAAACATATGCCAATTTGGGCATAATTGGATAGAAATGTGAAAAACAGACAACTTTTGTTTTGAAAGTTTTTTAATATCACCTACGAATTGTGAGATATCAAAAAAAAAAAAAAGATGCTGCCACTTGTACCACTGATTGGACTATTTAAGCAATAAGAAGAAGAAGAATCTGACAGAGGGCATCTGTGTACATCCATGGCACTCATACAGGGCTGAAACAAGTCGGGGAACCCTTCTTCTTGAGTATGGCTCCATGCCGAACTGTGATGGTGAAAGACTTGTTGCACCTGTGGTTCGAGTACTATCATCGAATACCTGAATTGGTCTTAAATCTGCATAATACTGCTCTTTGCTTTCAGTAGTG
>WUQG02015044.1:0-11690 GCA_011317285.2 Androctonus mauritanicus | reverse complement strand
GGTCTGAATTCATCATTCAACTTTCTGGTTGTTTCTGTCATAGAAGTTGGCTAGCCCATGCATCAAATGTTCATACATTTACAGTGGCTCTGATGTGCCACTGTAACATTTGATGGGATATCAAAACCATCTAACCAACCATAAAATTTATTGATTGCATATAACAGAGAAAATTTTAAATGACCAACATCTATTAATATGTATAGTTATAACTAACAAAATCAGATTCAGCAGTTTCTACAGCTAATATATTATTAAGAAAATCATTTTATGGTTCCTCACACATTATTAATTAAACTTCTAAACAATCCTAATTTTTCCATTGATATAAATAAGACCCTGTAAACTTTCATTTTTTGTTATTGCTTTAGTCGTCTTTACTTATGGTTTTTCATTGTGTATTTTGCTGTAAACTTTTGTATGCAAATATGTTTCAACTTTGTTGTCAATGTAATATTTTCTTTAGGAAAAGTACTGGCAGGAAAAAAAAATACATATTTCCCTCATTATAAAGAATAAACAATGTTTATTCGGTATTGTTTCTTAAATTAATTCTTTTAAAAAAAAATTTTTAATATTCTAAAATTTGATGGTTGGGGAACCTAACTTCTATATTAGAAAATTGTATTCTGAGTCATGTGGATTTAAACTATAACTGAAAATTTTTGAACACATCCTCAGAACTCCTTCATTACACTGATAATAAATAAGGAATGATTATCTTGAAAAAAAAAAATATATATATATATATATATATAAAGTTTTTAAGATTGGAAAATTATGTAAGTAAAAGTATTTTTATAATAAAAATATGTATTATTAATAGAATGCAGCTAAAAATTCTAAATGAGATGTTTGATTTGTCTATAATTAGTATATGACAATAATATCAATTATTTATATATCTTAGATTATTTATTTAATTTGTACAAAATGTATATTTAGGTTTTATAGATGATGATTGTTATGGTGATTATGGTGGAAATTATGGAAATAATTACTGTGGAAATATAGGAAACAGTTATGGCCGCAATGATGGAGATTTTGGAGGTAGAAGTCAGTGTTTTTCCAAATTTTTCTTTGATTTTATATATTGATCTTTAATTTGTTTTTCATTTAAACAAGTGCTTTCCAACTTGGTTAACATGACACACTAGAATGCATATGAGAGTTGTGATACATTCTACGAACATAACAGCATATGAGAGTTGTGAATTTACTAATAAAGAAAAAATAATCTAAACCAATTGGTAGATAAAGCTTGAAAATTTTTTTAAATTTGTTTGTAAATATAAGTATTTTAGAAGTAGAATGAAAAAATTTCTTCCTCTTCTAAAAGTTATATAAATATTATAATTATATTACGCTTTTATTTTTTAGTGGAATATCATACAGAATTTTGATTTTCCTTCAGGTGTGATCATGAAAAACTTTGGAAAGCACTGATTTAGATTGGTGACTACTTTATTGAATCTTGAAAAGCTATACAACTTTTATAATTTATTATACAGATAAAAAAAAATTGAGAGAGAGAGAGAGAGAGAGAGAAACATTTAATTTGACAGTGAAGAAGTGTAGAATGTTAGACCAAATGCAAAAAAGTTGAGACATTAATATTAAAGAAATTTTATAAAATTGGATAAATTATAATTTTTCTAAATTGCTAGGTCTTTCCTTATGCACTGAAAAATATTGCGATGCATGAAAAGCAACTGAGGAAGAAAGAAAAACCTACTGTATGATATTCCAAATTATACATTTACATAATGAAACTAATTTGCATTAGAAATTAACTATATCTAAAAGTATCTCATTGCTTTGCAGCATGTATAAAGAAACTTTTAAATTTCTAGTTATATTTACACCAAAAATTTTTGATAAAATTTTTCATTCTTAGATATTTTAGTATATTGTTTATCTGATTTTGAATTTTTATTTAAATTGCCTATTAAATTTTAAATAATGATTAAGTTGCAACTAACATGTAACCATTGTTTTATTTTATATATAATAATAAATTTTGAAATAGTTTCATAAAAAAGCAGAATGAAAATTATAAAATAAATATTAGAAGATAAAATATTAAATAGTATCTAAAGAAGTGATTGTTATGCTATAACTAGAAATGATGTACTTGCATGGCACAAATTCTGATTCCATTATTGCACTATATACTGATTATTATACATTCATCCTTTAAGACAAAAATAAATTGCTTTATTATCATTAATTATAAATACAAAAAGAATTTTCGAATCTATTTATCATCATAATTTGCACATTAAACATTCAATAAAAAAAAATTCATAAAAATATAAAAACTTTTTTTGGATAGAAAGTGTTACGATGAAAAGAAAAATACATATTAAAAAATGTAAAAAAATTAGATTATGAAATAAAATTTGATATATGTAATTTAGAAGTTTGAAACTGAAGAACTATATTTCACACTTCACAAAGTTATATTTTATTATCCTTATTCACTTAACAGACTTGACTCATCACTTTCGCTTGCAAATGAAACAGATAGTGTGTTTGCTTTGACTTTGGGAAAAGATTTATGATTGAATGAAAGTATGATATTCTTGTTTGTTATAATTTTCACAAGGTGAAGTCAAATTACCAAAAATTCATAAAAAATCAATAAAATATTGTAAAAGTGTTTTCAAAAAATAAGGTTTCATCCATCCTGAAGATTTGTATTAAAAAATTAGTGAAAATTTCAAATAAAATATGAAATTATTAATCATTAATTAATTTGTATTTTACATCTCTTGATCATCGAAACATTTTGATTGTTGAGTTAATTCTTTTTTTCTGCAGTATTTTTAATATTTGTAAATGATTATCCAAATAATTACATAAATGATTTTAAAGTTGGATTTGGAAGAAAAAGATTCAAGAAATTAAAATATTTAGACCTCACATGTGGAAATTTCTAAAAATATTTTTAGGAGGAGGGAGTATCAGATAAATTATATAAATGCATGCCTTCATGTAAACCAGTTGTCAGCAACCTTTTTCCATTTGAGGCCAAAAGCAAAGTCTATGAAGTTATGGCAGATCATATTTATCTATTGAACTATTATATTATCTATATATATATATATATTAAAAATTTGAAATGTCTGAGTACACATGTGCTTATAACATTAGAACAGCTGAATGGATTTTTATGAATCAACTTTTGTTTGTTAAGGAATTTATGTAGGAAGATTTAAAGACAGGTATTGATTATTAGAAATTGATTTTATATATTGTAATTGGTACAAATTACTTGATAAAAATCAAAGATGGAGATCAATGCTATTTGAGCAATCTCATTGGGTTACAGTGACCAGGGGCCATGTTAGCTGGCCATTATTATCAGATTACTATGATTGTGTCTTTGGTAACTGAATAGTCACTTTGGCTCAGAATAGCCATGTGATTATTGCCTATGATCTCAATGAGACTGTTCAGTTACTAAATTAATGGTATATATTGAGTACTGTGTTGTATTTTATTTCATTAAATTAGTGAATTTCAGATTTCATATTAAAAGGTTTTTTAAGTTGTTTTTAAATCTTTCTCTAATTTTCTATTGATTATAGATAATATTATCTTACTTAGCTGTAATATACTAAGTCTAATCAAAATTAAACTGTAATTAGACTTAGTATGACATGTTATTAGCATCCATGGCTGCTGTTAGATATATTTAATTTATATATATATATATACCTACACATAATTAATTAACATACATGCACATACATGCATGCTTTATAATTGAGCATACATGCACAAGTATCTGTATGCAGATATCTGTGCATGTATGTTTAATAATAAGGCAAGATGGGCTGAATCGATTTTATGAAATAACCAATGTATTTCCTAATGCCTCTTAAGATTATCAATATCATTACCACATGTATTGATGTCCCCGTGTAAAGAAATGAAACCATCATTGCCATAGCAATGCTATAATTTGACTTACAAAAATAGAATTTTATAAAAATTTTCAAATTATTTATGCAGCTACTGATTTGTTGCTTAATCTATCAGCATTTTTCAATTTGATTATATCATAATTTTCACTAATGTAAGTTTTTATTTATGTAGAAGAGAATCTGTATTTGAGATTAATTCACATAGTTCTTGGTGCTCTTCATTCAATACTATGTCATTTCATGTGTTGTTTTGATATAAAGTTTTTGTACATGGTACAGTTTTATAAATTTCATTATGCCATGAAAAAGAGAAAACTCTTTGGGCCAATTGTTTAAACATGTTCTAGACCTCAGCCAGGGTTGGAACCACAGTTTTATAAAATTTGCATTGCATAAACAAAGCATCTTAACAGACATAGCTCAGATGAGGACTAGAAAACCAGTTACTAAAATATATTTATAGACCAGCCACTAACCAGGTTTATCTAAAAATCTATAAAATGACATAATGACATGTATATCCATCAAACATATTGAAAGAGTTAATAACTTATAAATATGTAGCTTTATATTGTATTTAACATATAAAGTTCACACAGCTTTCTACCTTTTTAATCATATTATATGAACATACTAGTATTGTTTTGGCAGAAGAAATTTTATTAATTACACTATAGTACTTTTGACCTGAAAAGGTCCTCTTCAGTAGTATATAAACTTTATATGTATTTATACAGAAAAAGAAAAAGAATACATTCCCATATTTAACATACTATTGCAATATTTTACCCAAGAAAAATTTTGTTCTACCAGAACTTTTTACTTAAATATCTGAAATAAAAAACTTCTGTTTAGTCCAATAGTAATATATATTACATAATAAAGTATATATAATGCTTTAAATACTTCAGGTGCTTCTTAACAATAATATCCAAGAACAAGCAAAACATATGAACAAATTATATTCATAACTAATTCATTTGAAAAATTACATTATAAAAAGAAAATAATTATATTTCATATAAAATATTCTAAATATAATAATAATTCAGTGCAACAAAAAATCATTTATCCAAACAGTTTGATAGATCAAATTATATATAGTGGCATTTAAGTTGGATAATTAATCTTCTACTTATTAGAATTTATCTTAAAATTTTAAACATTGTTTTAAAAAAATATGTAATAAATTTTATGAATATATATATATAGCTTCAAAATCCACAACAGAAAGAAATAACAGAGCAGGCCATATCATTAGTAGCACAAGAAAATGTTGAACTTGCTTGTTGTTTTATTCAAAAAACTGCTGTGGAAAAAGCCATTCCAGAAATTGACAAACGTCTGAGTGCTGTAAGTTATTATTTAATATTTAATAACATTATTTAATAGTTATTTTTTATGTATTTGGATTCAATTAATTTTCATATTATAATAATTGAAATTTTTTATTTAAAATTTGATAAAATTTATTTATCTGATAAATAACAAATTTATTACTTTTCTTCATTAGGAATATGAAGTACGAAAACATGCAAGAGGTGAAGGAAGGCGTTATTGTGATCCTTTAGTTTTGACGTATCAGGCGGAAAGAATGCCAGAACAAATTCGATTAAAGGTAGGCTCAAATTATATATAATGAAAGAAAAATATTTTTTTACTGTTATATAAATCTTTCAGGAATTATGATGTTTTTTAAGTTTTATAAAAATAAAATGAATTATTCTTTTCAGGAAAAATCACTTATATTTTTGTACAATTTTGCTAAGCTCAGTGGTATCCCTTATATTCTGAAATTCTGTACAAATAGTCCTTAACTTATGATCAATTTATATTTATAATGGCAATGTTATCAATAAATTCTGTTATTGGTAAATGCAAATGACTTGGATTCAATTCTCTGATCCAATGATTTGATATAGGAAAGCATTCTTTTTGTATCTGGTTCTTATATTTTTGTGTCTAAGTTTATTATTATAAAATGGAGTGTAATAATAAATATTACTACTACCATTCTATAAATTTTGGACATTTCCAACTTTCAGTCACTCTGACTTATGATCTTGGAATTTGAATTGCACTCTGTTTTAAGTTGGGACTACTTGTTTGATAAAATATAAAATAGAATACTTTCTAGAATTTCAGCACTAAAGCAGGAAAACTGAATGTGTACACATAGATGACACACAAGTAATAAGAGTTTTGAGGGAGCACTTTCGATCTTTATTAGATCCTCTTCAGCTTTAGAATACTTTCTTATCCATATATTTATTGTAGCTGAAGATAGCTGTTGATTAACTGAAAATATTATTACTAGAGTTTTAGATTAAACAAGACTTTCTTACTGCTTTTTGTTCTTTGTTTTGTAAATTTATGTAGTTACAAATAATTAGGGTGTCATCAGAAACTCCATACTATGGCAGTCCTTTTACTTTTTATCATTATGTGTGTATATATATATGTATTTTTTTGTAAATTTTATACTTTAATGAAATTTTTAATTCTTTTCTAATTTTATCATAATTTTTTGATTTTCATTTAAGAAGGTGCTTTGAAAGAATTGATGTTTGTTTGCTATTTTCAATTATTCTAGTTCATTTATAATTTGGATTTAAAACATCAAATTTTTTTTTATGTCCATTGAATACTCTTTTCAAATATAAATACAATAATAATAATAATAGTATAGAAAAGAAAATTATACTGACTAGTGAGTTGAATTTAACCAAAATGATTGTTGTAATAAGTGAGAATCAGTTTCTACTGCACTTGGTTAGTCAAAGCTGACTCTTGATTGATCTATTCAAGTTTCATTAGTATTAGAGTGCTGATGTGTCTCTCTCTGTTTTCGAGGTAGGAAAATTAACATAAATTTTGTGAAAAATTTTTTCTCTAATTAATGAAAAATTTTGGAATTAAAGCAGAAACTAAAGAAAAACTAAGATATTATAAAATATATTTTTTATATAATAAATCAAACTGATTATTTTTAAAAAAATTGATATAGGAGGAAAATTGTGTGAAGAGAACTTAAGTTTGTTTTTCTAAAGTAACAAAGAGTTCAGAATGAATTGTCATATCATTGTTGTTTGTTTGATTGGAGTCAAAAAAAAATTCATATTTAATATATCCAAAGTTGATGCTTTTCTATTTTATTTTGCAAGCATAAATTATAGATACAATAGAACATCAATTTTTTTAATCTACTATAATTGGAACTGAGATTTATTTTGTTAATCAAATAGTTCAGATAAACATATAGCAATATGTATTTTATACAAAACATTGTAATTAGATTTAGATCAAAATCGATTTGCTTATTCAGTAATTACAAATCAATTTTGATTATTTTTTGTGTGTATGATCATCTAACAGAGCCCAATAATATACACAAATTTCATTTAAATTGGATGATATTCATGTAATATATCATTTTACAAAAAACATCTTCCCTGATATGTTAGAATAATAATTTTCAATACAATTGATTCCCTAAAGGGTTCCAATATTGCATGTATATTTAATTTGAATTAGAATAATATTTTTCCAATATATTGCTTTAAAATAATTAAAATAGCTTCTCTCAGTTATTATATTCATAAGTTATTTTCAGTAAATCCAAAATTTATCAACAAAAATGAATCTTCAACAAAAAGATAATGTAAAATAAAATTATAAATAAAACAGTCGAGTGAATGATTCATTGATCCTAATTGTTTAGTTTATTATTTGAGTTCTGTTAATGATATGATTGTTGTAATTTCTGTTTACTAATGATTAACACTCATAATTTCTTTGAAAAATACTACTATCTCTGATAGCAATATAAGTAAAATGAAAACATATTCATATTTTATGCTCTGATAAAAAAAAAAAAAATGATCTTTCAGATTTAGTAATTTTTGCTTATATACTAAATATAAAAAAATATCTGTATATATTATTATGGCGTATATGAATTGAGTGTTACCAAATATATTCATGTAGCATCAAATATATTTGATTTTATGAAAATAGTTTTGTATAATATAAAATACATGATCAACTGATTTAGACTGTTTACAATCAATTTTTTCCCTCAAATTAGACCTGTTGTGTTTATTTTTTTTTACCATTATTTGTCTGATAATTTTTCCATCTATAGACATAACAATTAGAATAAACTGGAATTTTTAGATCTTTTTATTTTAAATTATTATAAATCCTTATATGAAAATGATTAATAGGAGGAATGGAGATCCAATAATACTGATATCTGATACTTATTAGATTATTTTTATACATAAATGATGATAAAGGAGCTAGTCTGCTGGGTCTCCATAAAATACCAATTTGCCTATGCCAGACAAAATATTTGGAATGATAGATTTCATCTGTTATTTCTGAAATCCATACATAAAAGGTCCATTCAAAGTGAATTTACAATATTATAATTTGGCTGATTTATAATATAAATTATTATAATAAGAAATGAATAAAAATTTTATTACAATTATTCAAAAGATTTAAAAATCATATTTCTTCCAAAATTTTTTATTTTTAATCATTTTATGCAACAAAAATACTTTGTTTTTTGTTTACATTCTTTTATTTCCTATGATATTCGATGCAGTGTATCTGTTGCCATAATTTATGACTTTTGTCTAAAACTCTCTTTCATCTATTGATAACTACAAATCCATTAACAATTGGTATTTTTTAAAATTTTGTTTCAAATTACAGGTAGGTCTCAACTTACAACCACCTCAACTTATGATCATTCATATTTACAATGGTAAGTCATCAATAATTTCTGTGATTGATCAATGTAATTGACAAAGGATTCAAGTTTCTAGCCAATGGTCTGATATACAAAAACCATCTTATTTGTATTTGGCTCTTTTATGTTTTTTTTTTTGTATTAAGTTCATTATGATAAAATGGAATGTTACAATAAATATTGGTAGTGGGAAATTCATAAATTTTGGGCATTTTTGACTTACAATGGCAGGGGTTCAAACCATATCCCATTGTAAGTTGAGGACTACCTGTATCAAATTTTTTAATTGACTGTTGAATGTATATTATTATTTTTAAAAATATTTTTCACAGTAATAACAAACAGCACTTATTGAATTATTCAATTAAGAATTTTCAATTACAGGTAATCCTCAACTTATATTTTGATAACCTCATCATAAGTCAAATATATCATAAATCAAAAATGATTGATGTTGGTAATAATTTTATTATTAATAATGGAAAATGGAATACTGAGTTCTTTTAGATGTATAATCTGTCTGGATTTGATCCTGGGTCCTCAATGTTATAAAATAATCCAGAATTGAATCTAGTCTTCAAGGTATAAAATCATCCGAAATTGAATCCAGATTCCAAAGTGGTAAGCAATTGCTTTACTACATTTTTAACAAAACAGAAAAGTATTTCTAGCCGATATGCTATAAAAATAGCCAAGTTCAGAATATCATAATGGCTATCATAAGATCTGAATATCATAAATTGGATGATTGTAAGTTGAGGCCTACCTATATTTTATTGTAAATTATCAAATTTGTTTCAGCCATCCTAACAATTCAGCATTCTGTAAAATAGAATGCTGAATTGACAGATTTTAAGAATAAATTCTTCTTCGTGCCTTATTGATGATGGAAATTTTTTAATATAATGACAAAATTACAAATATATTTTTACTATTAATAGAATGCACCATGAAGTTTAAATATTTATTGCAAAAATGTTAAATTCTTGTTTTATGGCAAAATATTAAGCTATTTTACAAAGATATATTCTGTTTGATTAGATAATCACATAATCAATCAAACCAGTAATAATTGTTATAAGCAATGTTATGTTTTAAAACAAATGCTACAATAATTAAAATAGAAAAAAAAATGTTACAAATAAAATATATAGCATTTGTAGTTGCTTATCTTCTCAGTTGATGATATTACACATATTATGAATATCTTCAAGTGTTATATGTAAATATATACAAGTCTTCAACGGGTTACTTTTATTAAGTGCAGAAGAAAAACAATTACAAATCCAAAAACACTTTCAGCTTCAGCTCTTTTTACTCAATAAACAAGCACTATAACAGAAATACATTAAATGTAAAAAGAATACAAATTAAAAACATTTTAAAACATAAAATTTGAAACCTAAATATGAAAATTTAAAAAATCAATTATTGCACAACAAATACAATGTTGTGCAATATTTGATTTATTGCATAACATTGTATTTGAATTTCTATGCTACATTTGCACTTATTTTTTAACAAATTGTTTTCAAATCATTTACTAATTCATTTTTTACTACTATTAGGGGGTAGTATAATATTGTAACCTAACTACTTAACTGGTGTATATGGTTTTACAGAAGTACATTATTGTTACAAATTCTTTATTAAGTTTCATTTTTTGCATACACCAGTACTTTGCTGGCTTAATTTCTTCAGGAAGGATTATAGTGACCACAGTTTTTGCCTTTCAATTTTTCTTTATACACTGTTGCTATTTCTGTATATTTCCTTTCTTTGTTGTTGATTTCACTAACTATTTTAAGATTTGCCAATCAATATTTAAATCATAGCTATTAGTTCATTACACTAATGCTATTATGTATAAGAATAAGACTCTATTAGAGCTTTATTCTTTACATCCAACTTGTGCTCTTTGATTCTCCTTTTTAAATTCCTATTGATAGAGCCTACATATTCTTCACCTATCTGAAGGTTCTTATTTTTCCATGGCATAATGTATGCTCCTCTTTTATTTGTAGTGTTAGCTTTATTTTTATCATTTCTAATGTTGTTAGAAAATGTTTTTAATCCATCAGAAATTATATAGCAGCCAGTCAATTTTTTATTCTTTTTCTTATATCAAATATGAATTTGTTGTAACTAATGTTCTTAATTTTGTATCTTCTGACTTTGCTGCCTTCTTAATATCTTCTCATATTTTTTGTAGTATCCTTTTGTTGTAACTGTGGTTTGTTTCTTCTGTCCCTCAGCTTAAAAAAATTGAGAATCAAAGAGCACAAATTTGATATAAGGAATAAAGCTCTAATGATAAAATTAAATCATAACTACTAGCTTATTGTGTTAAACATCACTTGGGGAATGGTAAAAAGTTGAAATTAAAAACAGAGAAGAAAGGATTTGAAAATCTAATTGATTTAATATGTGACTCTGATCTAAAGCAAAAACATAAAGATCAGCCATTAGATAATTTCTGGGCAAATTTATCAGAAAAATATCCCTGTTTATCAAAAGAAGCTGCTATTGTTTTACTTCCATTTACCACTACATATTTATGTCAAGCAGGATTTTCTTATGCTGCAACGAAGACAAAGTGCAAGAACAGGCTTGACGCCACACCAGATATTGAATTAAACTTTCTACTATTGTGTTTGATATCAAGAAGATTTTCACTATGAAGACAGCATCGTTGAATTCATTAAAAAACATTTTTATGAATAGGGCAGTTAAATGGCAATTTTTACTATAAAATGCTAAATTTTGGGTAAAATTTCTTATTTTTTCGCCAATATTGAGAAAAAAATCAAAGGTTATAATATTAAAGAGTTTATAAATTTGTATAAAAATTTAAATTTTAGCTTTTAAATTCTAAATTTTATTTTTTAAGAGCTATAATTTGCGATTTTTAAATACTAAATGCTAAAAAAAGTTAAATTCTAACTGACCTAGTTATGAGTTATGACTCAAAATTCAAATAAATACTACATGAAACAAGT
>WUQG02015033.1:0-11691 GCA_011317285.2 Androctonus mauritanicus | reverse complement strand
TCCGGCTGACCCTTCCGCAGGGGTGGGCAGCCTGTGGAAGGGCTTGTTTCGCCCCGTCACTTAGTGTTCTACTAGAATAGAAAGTGGCGTCATCTGTTGACAAAAAAAAAATCTAACTTAGGTCTCACGCCTCTAGTTTTTCAAGAGGGATACGTGCTTGGCCTGTTGAATTTCATCCTTCAACTTTCCGATTGATCCCATTATAAGTGTTAGCCAGTCTGTGATGGGCTCTAAAAGTGGCTGTCTCTAAACAGTATATCCCATGTGCGATATGGAGCTTCCCTAAAGCTAACAAGCTAGCTGAAACAATTACTTGTATGAGTTACTGAAAATCGAATCACTAGGACAGCACAATAGATCTATAGAGTCAGCCAAATAGCCGCGTAGTTAAGCGTTCCTTTTCCATCTGGAAAACGGGATTCAATTACCGGATCTCATATACTAGAGTTTTTTAATCCCGTCCTTCATCCAATGGCCAACCCTACCAGGAGTGTAAATAGTCAATGGTGAGCACTAGAATGCTCGCCGATTGGAAAAGCAACATAAAAGTACTTTGTTAGGAATAAACATAGCAATTATTTATTTTTCTCTCAATGGATAGCACAGGACTTTTCGTCCAGGGTGAATTTAGATTTTGCGGCAGGCCACATACATTCGTGTATGAGTCGGCCATGCCCGAACTCATTATACTATATAAATTTTCTAACGGATGAGACCCGGAATCAAATCTGGTTCCTCTGAGTGAAATGCGGAAGTGTTTCCACACGGCCAATCTGGCTTACAACATGGTGGTTATTTGAGTTACTCTATATTTGATATCTAGTGATTCTATTCCGAATGATCCTCCAGATGAATGACAGAACTGTTAAAAAATGTCAAAAGAAATTGATATAATAATACTTTATAGTATTGTACAATATTAACATATGCATTATTTGCAGCATGTGCATAAGGAAACGATAACGAACCAACAGAAACAGTTCCATTTAGGTCTAGCTGGACAAGAAGAGAGAAGTAAAATCGGCTACTTTCAATTTACTTATGCGCTGTTTAAATATTTTATTTTTAATTTCTTTTTATCTGAAACCTGTTTTATAGAATATAAGAAACTAGAAAGGCGAGTAAAACTAATAAAAGAAGAAAATGAAAAGTTACATTCGAAGGTCATTGAATTGGAGAAGATAATCAATCAATTGAAATTGAAAGTAAATAAGATTCATAATTCGGTATCAAAAATAGAAACTGGCAAAGAGAAAGAAACCGTAAGTTTATTAATTGCTCAAAAAAGTAATAGCATTATATCTAATTATTGTTCTGAAATTTTTAATAGAAAGAAATCAAAGAATTAAAGAGCAAAATAGAGTATCAAATAAAAGAAAACAAAGAACTAACTGAACAACTACTACAAGCTAAGAAACAATTGTAAGAACTAGAATGTATGCCATTTTGTGAGATTTTGTATATCATCTAAAGTTTAAAAATTATTCAATGGTGTATAATTAATTTTAGAGAAGAAACTACTTCTGTAATAAAAAGAACAACAGAATTTAGAGTTGAAAGTAGTAAAACTCCGCATTTGGGTAATTTTATATTTACATTTTTGATTTTTTTTATTAAAAAATAAGCTTAATTTTTCATTACAGTAAAACTTCGATCTAACGTTTTCCAAGGGGATGGCGAAAAAAAACGTTAGATTGAAACATTTTAATGTTATTTTCTCCTATTTTTTTGCCGGAACCGGAGAAAAAGAATGTTAGATCGAGGAAAACGTTAGATCGAAGTTTTACTGTAATAACTATTATTAAAATTATTTATTTATTTTTTTTCTCAAGAAAAAGAACTGAATTTGTGGAAAGAAAGATACGTGGAACTACAAAATAGATACGAACAGTTAGAACATTATTATAAAGAATGGGTTCCGCCAGCAGAACATGGAGCATTTGTGCAAGAAACACAAAAGTAAAATCTAAATATTTTGTGCTTAATACTTTTTTACTATGATACTTATAACTATTTTAACATTTAGACTTCTGAACGAACTTAAGCAAAAATACCAAGAAGAATTGGAAAAATTGCAATCTAAAATTAAGGTTAGAAAAAGAAACAATTGTCGATGATAATGTATGAAAATTAAAATAAATTAATTCGTTATGGTTTTATTTTTATTAAGGAAATGGAAGGACAGAAGAAATATGTTACTGAAGAAGTCAATCGGTTAAAATCGAAACTTAATCAGTACGTTACTGATAAAGGAAATGCGGAAGATGCCTATATGCAGTTACTTGATAAATGCGAAAAATTAATCTTCCAGTTACAAGAAAATTACAGTCAAGAAAAAGAACTTCAAGATTTAAATTTTGGCCTTCTTCAATTAGTAAATATTTTTTTTAATTTAAAAAATATAAATAAATGATTTTTTTTTATAATTTTAAATAATTTCAGGCGGAACAAATTGCTAATGAACGTGATCAAACAATGCAAAAAGTAAGCTTCCAATTTTTACTTTTTAAGTAACTTAGCGATCTACTGCCATAGAATCTAGAGAACTGAAGATTAATTTTAGACGAGAATTTTTGAATATAGGATATTATTAATACCGCGTAAATTATCATTAAAAATTTAAATAAGTGTGATTTTTAATTTTAACAAAATCATTTGATTTAATAATCATTTATTAATTAAACAGTCGCAAGTACAGCAAAGAAATCTTACAGCTCAAGTAATCGAAAGGAGTTTGAATGTCGGAAGATTGCAAGAACGTCTAAAAGTATGGTTTTAATTTATTATTTATGCATAAGCTTAATTTACGCGTTAAACGATGTTATTTGTCTTTTATTTTTAAAGGAATTCAGAGAAAAAGCGGAAGAAAGAGCGAAGAGAACAGAATCTCGGTACTACACGTTTTCTGTTTTTTCAAAACTACATTGTTCTAGATCATTTCACATTTTTATATTTTTAGATTACGAGAAAGAGAAGCTACTTGGAAACAGTTGCAAAACGAATATCAAAAAGAAATGCACAATTTAAGGATTAGTCTGTTAGAGAAAGACAGGGCATTAAACGCACTCCATGACGAAAAAAGGTTAAAAAATTATTAGTAAATTCAATCAAATTCTTTTCTATTTGAACAATTAATCAGAGATTCTCAGAACTTGAACGTAACTATAAAAATTAAAAAAAATGTTTTGTTTATCTCAGGTTTTTAAAAACAGAACATTTTTTTTCTGTTGAAATCAAACTTATCATTAAAATTATCATTTCAAATAAGACTGTAGGGGAAAAACCTTAAAAGCATTTTCCTTCCTTCCTTTTTAAATGGGAAATACGATTTAAAAAAAAGAAAAAAAAAAAATAGAAACAGATTGAAAATGAAAATAAAAATTTATTGCATTTATTATAATATTTTTTCCCTATATTTTAATTATATTTTTTCGATATTTACAGTCAGTTAGAACAAAATTTGGAAGCATTGTTTCAGTCTGTGAAGAGAGACAACAAAGACATGGAAATTAAGTTACAAAAGATTAACTAATTTATGGGTAAGGTTTTTCTTATTTTTATCACCAGAAAAACTTTTTCGGATAAAATATATATTTATTGAAACTTTATATAATTTTCGTATACCAATGGAAAAAAATTATTATTGTTATTAATAAAAATAAATATGATATAGAAGTAGGCAAAACATTTTTGAACTTATGCATTAATTACCTTTTAGCTAAGTTTTTTCTTAAAAATAAGAAAATGAATAATAAACATTTACAAACATAAAAAATTGTTTTGTTTTTTGTTTAATTCCTTTACAAATAAACAGAATAAAAACATCAAAAAATAGTTCAAAACCTGAATTTTCAGTTAGTTTCTTTAATTTACAGAAAACTGAATAATTAAAAAAAAATTATTAATTTTCTGCAAATTAAAGATACTTCTACGAAAATTTCTCGGCATTGATATTTATTATTATTATCGCATAATTTCATCCTATTTACGTATAGACAACACAAAACCACTTTACATTTTTATATTTCAAAGCATATAACAGTTGAAGAAACCAATCAAGTTAAAAAATATATATATTGTATAAATATTCTTAGAATAAACATTAAAAGATATCTAAGACATTACATCATATTACTAATATTTATAAAAAAAATTCTCAATTGTTGTTTTGCATTTTAAATTGAAGACAAATCATCAATATTTTTGAAAGCAGTGTAAAAAAAATCTTTAAAAACAATACTCCATTCGATATCGACTAAATCTTTTTAACAACTACCTATACTTATGTATGTCATTTTTTAAAGATTCAATACAGCATTATTAGCAGTTAAGATAAATTTTATTTTTTAGATACAAACGTTTTCGGTACTGGGGCCTTCTTCAGGCTACACAATCAGAAGAAGAACAAACTTTTCAAATACTTATATTAGAAAAGACTTCAGAATCAAATGGGACGAGGCAATGATTATAAGATAAATTAGCACACCAACACAGGCTCTAATAGCGGAATCAATTGAAATAATAGGAAGAAAAAAGAGAGAAAATATTATGAACCAAGGACCGATATTCGAACCCCTCCCTTGGAGATATGCAATACAGCGAGCAAAGGCAAGACCAATATGAGATATTTGGTTTTATTTATTTATTTGTTTTGTGTATTAGTCTAAACTAGTTCATTTTTGTATTTTTTTTAATTTATATAATTTTGGCCAATTTGTTAAATAGTTACAATGTTTTTTCTGGTTTTTTGTTGTTGTTTATAACCATAGCAATACCCATTGGTTCTAATACAGAAATTTGAAAAGTTTCCTCTAATACTGATTGTATAGCCTGAAGATGACCCTATTGCCGAAAACGTTTACATCTAAAAAATAAAATTTATCTTAACTGCTAGTAGTGCTGTATTGGATCCATTCGATATTTTAAGAAAAATATTTATCCCATTCACAAATAATATAAATTATGCTAGTGAAGTTAAGTTATCAAAGATCATATTTTTATAAGACACTTTTAATAGATTAAGATATATGCATAATATAAAATGGTATTCTGTTCTATAAATCAGAACAAATATAAGTTTAAATCGAGAATTTGAACATAAATACTAATGCTTAGACGTTTTATCTGAATTTATTGCATAGATATACTAATTTTGACATGGAAATAGTATTTTTCAGATGAATGTTCATTGAATCATTACGGACTTCTGATCTATGGTAAAGTGTCTAACTTCATCAATGGGTTCTTCTAGATTCATATCATTGATAGTGTTGCTGGATTCTGAATGGATTCTTTCTGAAAAAATTTAGAAAAGTCAAATATCTGAAGGATGTGGAATCACTTCCGTAACTTTCAAATAAAAATACTGTTTAAGAGATCATCTTGCTAACAAATTTTCTTTTCATACACCTCTCCTTACGAAAAATATGCATTTTGTTTTAATAGAACTAATCACATAAGAGAAAATTAAATTTATCTAAATTCTTGATGATATTTAATTAAAATTTATTCAAGGAATTAATCTATTAATAGGATTTTGTTTTAAATAAAATAATTCGATGCTGTGATTTACTATATAGTACCACGGAAATCAAAAAGCTTCCATTAACGCGTTAAAATTATAGGATTTTTTTTCCTTAAATAAGTTTAAAGAATACCACCTAAATGCAATAAATTAAGAAATTTTATAAGATTATAAAATTTATATTTTCCCATCAATCCGAGAAGAAACTGGGCATTCAGAAACAATCCAAAGATGGATATCACGACGAAATTGTTCAAAATTGTCCACTATTTCAAAAGGGAATTTTTTATTTTATTTTATTTTTTTAAATCAAGAGAGATACTTTTTGCTCTCTTGTTTCTTGATTTTAGACAATTAATATAATATTCTCATTCAATATTAACAAGAAAATATCAAACTCTAAGCTAATCTCATAATTTAATGATCAAATTTTGTACAAATGAGAACAATTTTTTCTAAAGAAGCAATTAAAAATCAATAATTAACTAGAGTGAGATCCTATATTATAGAATTTTTCTGGATTTATTAATTTAAAAAAGTTAGAATGTAAACTTACTTTTTTAAAAAAAAAAAAACTTTTTTCTTTGCAGTATTTTTAAAAAATTGAAGAAGGATTGTATTCTTGCTAAATATCTGAATGTATAAGAAGAAGAAGCATAAATTACTATTAACAAGAATATGTTATCATATCACATTTCCATAATTGATGACAATTTTTATCATAAACAAGCACGTGATAATTTTTTGTAAACATGTTAACTTTTTAACGAATTTTCTGACAATTCAATTATTTATGTAATTAAATTATTTTTATATATTATTGAAAAATATATTTTTAATTTTGAATAAAACTTTATATATTTAATGTTTTCGAATGCTATTTTTTCATTGTATTATTTTAAAATAAAATATTTAAAAAAAGGAAAATTTTAATATGATTTATATATAACTAATCGTCACAACCGTCATAAATAATATAACAAAAATATATTTTATACATGTTTTTTTTTTTTTATATAGTTAGATTAATTAATTTGTCCACATGAATTATAGCAAAAAAATTTAAAAAATATTTTTCAGAAGTTACATATTAACTAAATTTTTTTAAATCAAGATTTCTGAAGATCGTAGCGGATGAAGCGCATCGACGAAATTAATGATTTCTATTAATAAAAAAGTTATTTGTGAAAAAATGATTAGAAAAAATCTAATTTGAGTTATTATTAGAGATAATTCGCTGTTAAAAAATCGATATCCATTAATCTAACTAATGTTTTAATCGATTAATGAAAAAAAAAACCATTTGTCGATTTCTATATTTACTTTAGCATTGAGAAATATTCCATGATTAAATGAATATTTATAATCTTATAATCCTTTGATAAGTAAAAGAAAATGAAACTTGATGATAAATATATATATTCTGTATAATATATTTCTCTAATATATCGATAAAAATTAAAGATGAAGAAAAAATTGGTGGGATTTTAAATGTGAAATATATACTAAAATTATAACAAAAAATAAAATTATAAAAACATTTTTTACGAAAAGTAATTGTATAACTTTAATTTATTGATATATATATATATATATATATATATACATGCCGATTTAGTCAGGTAAAGATTATTTTACTAAATAAATCTTTAAACAAGTTGCATAAACTGTGTGAATCTGAAAATGTACGTGCGTCGTCTAAATTTCTATCTTTATTATTATAATTATTAGGTTTTTATTGAGAAATTAAATCAAAGTTAGTAACTCTTCTGCGATAATCGGTTTTTAATTCGCAAATTAAAGATCGTAAGAATGATTATTAAGAATATTAACCTTTTTATCAGTTTCTTTTCTGAAAGAAGTTTGAAGATCATCGCTGGCTATCTGATGTTTGTCTCTCCACTAATAACTTTTGAATTAATTAATTAAATTTTTTTATGAAATCTGGTTAAAGAAAATCTGTTAATTAAAGATGATCTCAACGTCTTAAAGGTTTATTAAAAAATTTTCATTATATATATCTTGAATTAATTAATTTTTGTAAAATTTAGTAGAGAAGTAAGTAATTGGAGATAACCTTGATGACATTAATTTTCTTATCTTCAGCCGCATTAAAATGACAGACGTTCAAACTTTAAAAATTTCTTTCTAATAATTTTTAAACTACAATATTTAATTGAATTTTATGAAATTTAATAGATCATTGAAATCTATTTTTAAATATTATTAATCAATCATACAGTTCAGCTTCGTCCATTTAAAATCGGGTGTTCAAACGTCTAATGTTTCTCTTAATAATTACTGAATTATAGTATTTGATACATTTTTATGATATCTAATACAGAATATGTGGCATTTGACGACATTTTTTTTGTATAAAAAAAGAGATGATCTTAGAATTTTGGAAATATTAAGTTCGATTAAAATATTTTAAATTATCTGATGAATAACCAGCAAATGAGAGAAGCTGATAGTCTTTATATTTCTGACAAATCACATTAAAAAATAACTAATTATGCGACAGAAAGATTTTTTATCGATAAAAAATATCCAAAAATTAACAATTAAAATTCAAATATTTAATTAATCTTCATTTCTAATTTTGTTAACGATAAAGATAAAATACAACAAACTAGATTTTATTCTTCATTTTATTTCGCGATTTTAAAATAATTTAATTAAACATTCAGTTCTTTTAATTACTGTATTATATAAAATCACATAATTTAAATATAATAAGTAGTTAGAAAATATGCAGTTTTAATCAGAAAAAGGGGTAAAAATAATAATATTTTATAGCAATTAATACTTTAGTAAAGTTACATCTTTGTTATGTACGATTTAAAAGCCATTTTTTAATAGAAAGATTATCAAAAACAAAAAAAATAGTTAATTTTCGTAAAAATCAAAATTAGTAGGTGCATAAATTTTCGACTGGAGAATAAGCTTACTTTTTAAATCAGTATGTTATTGACTCTTCTTAAAATATAAAGAAAGCATGTAATCGATCGATACACGATTGTAGAATTTTTCAAAATTAAAAATATATATGTTATCGTATAAATTATCGTTTATTACAGTATATAAGCAGCATTGTTTTCCTTTATTTTTGAAATTCGAAATTTTTATATAAAGAAAACCAATCCTTGATCATTAAAATAACCTGCCATTTGTCTGAATAAAATCTATATTTTCTTTTAATATTTTATCAAATAGCTGCTATTATAATATAAATATTTAAATGTATTGATATCTGAACTAGTGAGGATATGTAGCTTATCAAAATAATATATAAGTTTATAATCATAAATTCTCATCGGCCGAAAGATTGAATGCTAGACTTCCATTCATAGATAAATGGAATATTCGAGATCTATAGCTCATTTATGATATATTTTTTAAAGAATCCCATCCTTTAATATTTTCCCAGATTGATTTTTTTTGGCTAAATAAATGCATATTCTGCTTTACACATTTTTAAAAAGTATCCAGTCTACGAACGATTAAATTATTTATTTTTCGGCTTCACTGCATTGCAGGGTAACTTTACTAAGAAGATCGATTTGCAGGAATTGTTACATTTTTATATCACAGTATTTTATGAATCGTTATTAAATTTTATGTATTGTTCATATCTAATAATGTAAAAAATAATAATAACAATTTTATCGTAGTTTATTTTTCACATTAATTTTTATTGGATGTAAAAAAATTATATTTAATAGATAAAAATCTTATTAAACAATTTAAATTTTATACATCTCATTTTCTTTATAAATATTATTTAGAATGTGGTTTTGGTAACACAATTTAACGATAAACGGAGACCAAACCTGTTTAAAATTGGCAGAAAGTCAGTCAATTGTTCGAATGATCGCTTGAAATATCTTTTCATTATTTATAATTTACTTAATAAATGTAGCTTAAACCAAATTTTCTGTAACATGACCGAAAATTATTTATCTTTGGAATTTTGAGAATTCGAAAAAATCATCTTCGTTGGATCATTCAAACACATCAAAGGGTTTTCAATTGAAAATTTTTGGATGTTATGTAGGAAAAATATCCGAATTTTTCGCCGAATCAGAGTTTATTTTTATATTAAAATATTTTACTATTCAGCAAAAATAATCATAATAACGGTTACTTATAGATTAACAGAAAGAAAAAATAAGAGAAAAATCAATTGGTCAAAATCTAAAAATCATAAAATTATAGTGAATAATAGATAATATGAGAACAACAGTTCGATATTTTCCTTTCGTATAAGTAAGGTAAATAAGAATTGCTATAACAGTTTTGTTTAAATATGAGAAGATATTTAAATTAAGCTATACGGAATTAAATTTTTTTTCTTTGATTGGATGGATCCTTAGTCTCAATATCACATAACATTAAGCAATATAATAAGAAGGATCCGCGTGATAAAAAACGATTTAAACATTTAGCTTCATCATTAATATACATAGAAACGCTGCACAAGGCAGAAATATTGCGTTATTTTGGTACGCGATTGGTATTGTAGCATTACCAGTTCCACTTGACAAAGTCTATGTGACATTTAGCTTACGTTTACGTTATCCACTTAGTACATAATGAAAATTTGGGATTCATGAAATAAGAATAATGTATACGTTCAAGATATAAATGTATATTATAAAAATCTTTCTGTTAAAATTTATGCTAATTTTTAAATTTTTTTTCTAATTTATATTTTTAAGAATTTTTTTAGTGTCTTTCTCGTATTTATTCGTTGTTTGATTTGTTTAGTTATCTGATTAGATTACTTATTTTATCTATATTCGTTCCATTATCATTTGAATAAAGAATAATAGTTTGTTAAGATCGTGTATACTTTTAATTTATCGCTACAAACAGATGCTTATCAAATTGCACGTCTCTAGTGGTATGCAAATCAGGAGATATATTAGAAAGATAAAACTGATGAGAAAAATCATTTGCTGTTTATATTTTCTTCAATTTTAAATAATAGATAGTAATGTCACACAAAAAATTCTTCGAGAACGTGATTTAACTAGTTTAATTATAATTTTTACATTTCATTTGTATTTATTTATGACCAATTTCTATTTGCCAACAGCTTATCCATTCATCTCTTTATCAGATCTGACAGAAACGAGTTTACAATTCCTTCATAAAGAACCACGCCCTATAGTAAAAACCGTTCAGCAATGATTGGAAAAATCTCAAAATATTGGGCGGAGCTAAGTGATAAGGACGTGTCTCCAAGCTCCTCCCTCTAAAAGAGTGATTGGTCAATTGCCGGACGACTGTTGAAGAAAGAAAAGTCGCTCTTGGAATCAGAATCATTGATCTTTTTTGTGTATGTTAATTATGTAAAGACATTAAACTGAAACTGTAATTATTGATTATCCGCATTCATGATAAAATTAAGTGTACTTTTCACAATTTCAATTTTTTTACAATAATTACTTCTGTCAATTATACAGTAGGTATATTTAATTATTTGTTTATATCTATAAATCGATAATTTTAAATAAATTCTCATATTTCTTTATAATTGGATGTATTATTTAATTCAGTTTATTTAATATATAATTAAAGTAAAACAATATTTCATGGGGTCAGCAATGTATATTTTCTCATTATTGATCATTTTAGCGGCCAATAATTGTGTATAGATAAGAGTTTTATAATGAAATCTCATTTTTTCCTGAAATGAAAAAAAATTAAGGCATCGATTTTGTTTTGCATATTTACATTGTTACTTGATAAGTTTCCAGTTTTCGTAGGTATAAATTCTAAATTTAGTATCGTTTTTGGATTGTCTTACAAGTTAGTGTGAAGATTTTCGCCATTTTCTCAAAAATTTTCTTCTGTATTCATTTGGTCCAACTGATCGATTGTATAGTCGTCGTAAGATATTACCAGAATTTAGTAGTGTAAAACAATTTTATTGAAACTATAAAGACTCATTCATCTTATCCAACGTATATATTATTTTTATCCGGTTACAAACGCTCCTCTATAGTCTGTCCTGGTTAAGAAAAACCCTGATGTAAACAAACAAGATGTAAAGAAGATTAAAAGTTTGACGTTATTGGCTGATTCTGAATGATGTATTATGTCGCTCACATATAGTAGTACATTTAAAAAAGCCATAATATTTATGTATAATCACAGAA
>WUQG02015011.1:0-11692 GCA_011317285.2 Androctonus mauritanicus | reverse complement strand
ATAAAACGACTTTTTTCTTAGCTTTCGCATTATTATTTTCAATTTTCGATTATATTCGAGTGTGAAAATTACAGCAGTGACACTGCTTGAATTATCTCAACTGTGCACAGTTTCGGCCGTTTAGCGAGCTCGAATTAACTCGAGTGTGTACGTTAAGGGGTTAACAATGTAATTTATATATTGAATATAATGGTTTACATTTTAAACAATTCATATAATATTAAAAGATATAAAATAATTTTTTTCAAAAATATCTTTTTTGATTAACTGATTTTTTTATTACCTTGTGTTTAAACATAAAAATTATATATTTAATTAAAAAGTTATAAAATTTTAATATAATATATGAATAAATTTAATATATAAAATTATATATTATTAAAGAATAGTTAATAAAAATCAAAAAAAATATTTTAAATTCAAGTTTTTTGATATTTCCATGTTTCTATCAGCAATAAAAAAACTAATAATATTTCTAAATTTAAACTTGAACTAATTTTCTTGAAATGCATCTATACTTTCAGATATCTTGTCTTAAAATATAGACATAAATTATAAAATTACATTTTACAGCTTGATCCAATGCTTCATATGCTTCTTTTTTTAACTTTCCTTGTTCATCAAAACTATTATGAGGCTCATATCCAATATACGGATTTTTTGGTAATGGATCTTTATTGATAACCTTTCAAAAAAAGTTTATTATTAATAAAAACATTTTAATATTGCTGATAATATTTAAATATCATCATTATATAATAAAAATTTTATTTAATATTTCATAAAAATTTATTTAGTTTGCACAAAATTAAGTATTGTTAAATACTTTTCTGCCAAATATGAAATTATAATCATCATTCTTGATTAGACTAAATTTATATGATTATCATTTACTGGATTCCTATTTTCCTGATGATGCTGATTAAATAATTAAAATTAAATATTTGATTTTAGTTATTAATATCAGTTGAAGATGTAAAAAAAAAATTAAAACATTATTGATTTTACAATAAAGCATTTTTATAGAAAACTTATATTTATATTGTTTCATGATATAATGAAAGGCAGAAAATGCTTATATATAGAAAAGTGAAATTTATATTTATAAGAATAATAACTATGTTTTAAAGATAAAAATATTTACTCATTTTGATAAATCACGATTATCAGAGCATGAGACTTCAAAGTGAAATGTCAGATTTCATCCAATCAAATGATTAATATATTGTATGGCCAGACTTTTTGCTACAATGACAAATCACATTGATTACAATGCTGTTGTTGAACTCAGGTTATACCCTTCTATTCACCACAAATCTGCAGCATTGGAATTATATAGACTGCTTTATGAAAATCTTCCAGAGAAAGAGACAAAAAATGCTTGACAAAAATTTGTCATTTATCATAATTCCTGTTTCTTTTTTCAAAGAAAATACTTCTGACAAATGCAAGGGGATCCAATAAGTAGCCCAATGACAGGGATTCTGGCCAAACAAACTTGTAGTTAGATCTCTGACGAGAAAGATAATTCAATCATTAAGTATGAGACCCAAAATCTATCTAATATACAATGATGACATCTTCATTTCTTGGAAGAATGATAAGAACCTGGAAGAATACATATGGAAAATGATGAATTGAAATTACAGCATAAGCCATAAACTAGAACAAAAAAATAAGGAGGAGGTCCATTACCTAAATGCCAGTTTAAGAACAAAAAATGGGGAGTACATGACAACTATATATCAAGAAGATACCTGTACTCCAATTTTTATCCTAAAACAATAAAATGATACTATAAAAAATAAAATTGCTGCCTTCTACTTCCTATTTAGAAGAGCAGAGAATTACTGTAATAGAAACAATGATAAATAGAAAGAAATAAAGTGGGAGTATGAAGAAGCAAAAAAAATGGTTATAATAAATATGAAGCAGAACAAAGTTTTATACAAATGTCAAAATCAAAAAATAGCTGTTTAAGCAAAGAAAAAGGGATTGAATACTGAAGTGTAAATATGTGTACAACAACAAGTATGTTAAGCAAGCATATTGAGGATAAAGTAAAAGTGAAATTGGCATTTAAAAGAAAGAATAAATATGATTTTTAATATGCACTAAAATGAAAAAGAAAAAAACCAATTCTGGATCTAAGAAATATAGGCTGTATGAGATTCTGATTTATAATAAAATCTTGGATAAGAAAGAAACATATATAGAAAGCATTAAAAGAAGCTTGGCGACAAGGATTGCAGAGCACAAGAAATCAGCAGAAAAGCAAAAAACCAACACAATGTTAAGTACTGCTAACCAATATGATGTTAACATTAAATGGGATCAGGTAAGACTGATAAGCAAATCCAGGTAAAGATAATAGATAAACAGACAGGGCTCATAGCTGAGAACTTGGAGATTATGAAAAAGCAGGAGACAGAAAATATGATTAACATCCTCCTGCTTGATAAGACATCTTTAGCACAGGTTTGATGCTCCAAATGTCTTTAACTCATGCCAGTTATCCAACCTATAGCATAAGTTTTTCATGACTCTCTTTTAGTTTTAATGTAGTATATATATAAAAAATATTATTAAAAGAATTTGTAATTTCAACTGATTTTATTTTCCCCTAATATATTGTAATATATTTAAATTTATTCTAATGTGCTTGTTGAATTTAGAAGGGATGTTTTTTAATATAGTTTATATTGTATTATTATTTTTTCTCTTCTTTGTTTTTATTTATAACTTGAAATGATTATATTTGTAAGGAGAGGAACTAGTATTTAAACAAGACTGATAATAGAACAACAGATGCTGGAGGAAGGGCCAGTGTATGTTTATTATTATTTTGTAAATATAATAGTTTAAATATCTCCTAGGTTTGTACATGTTAGCCAGTTGGTGTGGCTGAAGAGAATGAGTGTTTTGCCAAAAATATTTCCAAGTAAAAAGTATTCCTATTTAAGTGCTGTAGTGTTTACTATAAATCAAAACGTTTTAAATATTTTTACAAAAAATAGAGACTGACATAATAAATATTATATAAAGATTAAGATGAATTATGAAATTATCATTTTTTATATTTCTAGATCTCAAAATTTGTAGCTATAATTAACTTGTAATAATCAAATAGTATATATACACAAATTGAGGAAATTGAGTATATCATATTCTTGTTCTGGTATATTAGATTATTTCAATAGAAAAATATTTATAATCAGAAGGCAAATTATATTTATTAATCAGTATCAATACATATAAATTTTCTCACTGACAATACTTATTTTTTTGTTGTTTATTATTACTTGAAACAGAGATCTAGATAATAGAATAAAACATATGGGTATTTCATTGACATCTTTCAATATTTTATGTTTGCCTTAATATAAATTCAATTATATAAAACAAATAATCAAGAAAGTAGTCAGTTTTATTTTTTCTTTGCAAGTCAAATTATTTGCCAATATACATTATCTATTGTTAAATTTCATATTATGAAGCAAATAATTTTTATAGGAAAGCAAACAAACACTTACTATTATATTACAGTTCAAATTACTAAAAAATATATAATTAAATAAATATTTATTAGAGATTAAAATTTATTATTACCTCACCAACACTATTATTCCTCTTGCTTTCAATCAGTTGATAAGCTCTAGAAACTGGAAGTGGTGATGTTGGAAGAACAAAATCACTTCTATTTAGAATTACACATTTTTCATCAGATTTAAGCCCTAACCATTGACAGAAGTCTTTCACATCATTCATATTTTCAAAAGCTAAAATGTGAATCAATTCTGATAAAGGAAACTGTAAAATTTAAATACAGAATTATTTATAGTTGCAGATGATATTTTTCAAAATTATATTATTACAATTATCTAGAGTTCAATATATTACTATAGCTTTTCAGATTAACTAATTAAAAATTTAACTGTACTTTAAATATAACAATATTTAAAATATAGATAATTTTCATACTTATAAGGAAAATATACTATTCAGAGACAAAGGTAACAAAATCAAACTTAGTCAATCTGAAAGACCTTAATAGATATGTTTATAAACGAAAAATCAGATGTAATGATCAACACATTAAACAGATATTTCATCTAGAAAATTCCTTATAATTAGGCAAAACAAAAATACTACAAAATTTCAAGCATTGAAATCATGAGTGAAGAAGTTTGAAGTTTGATACAATATCGGTTCTCAGAAAATAACACAAAGTATCAAAGAACATCATTGTAGAAGATATTGATTTTATACAAGCAGAATCATTTGCACAGGAAATAAGAGAATTAATTGATAAATTTGATTTCACCTCTGTTGAAATCATTCATGCAGATTAGTCATGATTTGATAAAGAAATATGATCTGGTAGGACTTTGGAGCTGCAAGGAACAAAGAGAATACATGATGCTATGGGCTCCATTTCAGCAACTTTTCATTCTTATATGATTACATCATTCAAAAATGGATAGAACTTTGTTGCCTTTGATGTATTTTCTGGTAGCAAACCCTTAGGCCACTTTTTTCAATCAATGAATGACAATTTGTCAAACCTAAAAGTATTTGAAGTAAGTCATCTAATATGTCCAAGAAAGATCTTAAGACATTCCTCAAAGAAGTATTCTGACCAAATGTTTAGGATTTGGGGAAAGTATTTCTTTTGTTGGACTCTTGGAAAGCAAACATGGATGACAAACTATTCAAGTCGACAGTTTCAACAGATCCATTCTTTCTATCCAAACTGCTTAATGTTTCATTTAAGACATTAATAACCATAAAAACAGCACTACTAGCAGCTTAGAACAAAATAGAAGATTGTTTATTTTACAAACGTTTTCAGTGAAACATTTCGCCATCCTCAGGTTAAAGACTATGGAATAATGGAATAATAGAACAAATTTCAATAAATAACAGTTGTTGCCTAGGTTATCTGGCTGGATAGCATAAATACAACAAAGTAAATAAATAAAATAAATAAACAAATATAATATACAACTAAATATACAATAAACTTCCCTTGAGCATAAAGGTGCTAAATACATAAACAACACCACAAAGCAAAAACAAGCCTGTTAGGTTCGGTTGAGGTAATTCAGTGCTTAATTATCCCTAAATTATTGACGGCAGTATATCGCGGACTCATCATGAAGCGATTTATTAGATCTTTATTGGGTCATCTTCTTTAGGATATACTCCCATGCTGGTGGCATATCAATCACTGGCCTACCATTGACAAGGTTTTCTGTTATCTTTCTTCTAGTTATCTTGATCGTCACTGCTAGAAGAAAAGTGACAGAAAACCTTGTCAATGATAGGCCAGCGATTGACATGCCACCAGCATGAGAGTATATCCTAAAGACAATGACCCAATAAAGATTTAACAAATTGCTTCATAATGAGTCCACGATATACTGCTGTTAATAATTTAGGGATAATTAAGCATTGAATTACCACAACTGAACCCAACAGGCTCATTTTTGCTCTGGTGTGTTGTGTTGTTGTTTATGTATTTAGCACCTTTTTGTTTAAGGGAAGTTTATTGTTTATTTAGTTGTATATTATATTCGTTTATTTATTTTATTTATTTACTTTGTTGTATTTATGCTATCCAGCCAGATAACCTAGGCAACAATTGTTATTTATTTGAAATTTGTTCTATTATTCCAGTCTTTAACCTGAAATTTAATTCTCGCCTGTTGCTCATGGTTAATTGGCCAATATTAATCCATCAGACTCAAATAATGGGAAAGATACATCTCGAATGTCGACAAAATACTGCTTTTCATAAATTTAACTCTTTAACCTGAGGATGGCGAAATGTTTCGCCGAAAATGTTTGTAAAATAAACAATTTTCTATTTTGTTCTAAGCTGCTGGTAGTGCTATTTTTATGATTATTAATGTCTTAGTTCCAACAGATGTTCAACTCATTAAGAAAGCCATTCCAGGAAAATATACTGGCATAATTCAAACTGAAGGCATTTATTTCTTTTGCCCATAAAAAATAAGGTGACATTTATTACAGATTCAGTTCTGATTAGTTCAAACATCAACTTTAGATACTGAGATTACTTTCTGTGTTTACAATCACTTGTTCACTTTCAGTTTTTGGCATCAGGATTAAAAAATCTGATTTGGTATAGATTTTTCAAATAATATATATAATTTTCCACTTATAAAGTCAGTATAAGTGAAAGATTATATACATAAGTGGAAGATTATTTCCACTTATAAAATCAATATCATTTTTGTAACATAAGGTGCATTACACACCTTATGTTCCAAAAACATTCTATTTTCTGATTTTAAATGCTAAAGATGACTTTTTGAAGTCAAAAGCATTCCAGTAAATGTTAATAAAGTATTTTCCACTTTGAACCTAGAGCTTTTCATTTTACATATATACCAATTTTTTAAATGTGGATATTCCTCAAAAAGTTCTGGATCATTCAAAACACTGTTCGTTTTGAATGCAGTTCTTCCAAGAAATATGAAAAAAATGACTGTTCTAATCTTGCATTTATGAAATGTGCTCACTGTGAAAAGTGTTTCTGCCTTCATCATTGTTTGATTGTCCAGTTACACTTTCTGTAACTACCTCACAGTATTTTAACATATTTTTTGCAGAATCAGATACAATTTGATATCACATCGATAAAACTTTTTTATTGGAAGATTTTTGCATTGACTTATTTTTAAAGTTTAATAATATTTTACCCATTCTATGATGGCACCTGCAATTTTATATGCAAACATAACTTCATCTCTTCTTTCAAATAAATCAATTTTATTTTGTTACCTTTGTCTTTGAACAATGTCCTTTCCTTGTTAATAAAATTTAATCATGATAAAATTTACAATAATATCATCTTATAACATTTGCTTCAATTCACATCAATAAAGATTCCCTGATTTTTATTAATATTTGATGAATAGCTAAAAAAGACTAAAATTATTCAAACTTTTCTTACATTAAAATAAAATTTCATATATGATATAAACTGAGAAATTTTTTCTAAAAAAATTTTCAAGAGGAGAGTTGACCTATATACAGGGAAATAAAAAATTGAAAATTTTTTTGTAAAATTGTAAGATCCATTAGTTCAGTTATGATGCATTCCTGTCACCAATTTTGTGACAATCACAGGATCTACCATTTTTATTCTTAAAAAAGATCATCATCTTATTCTTTCAATTTTTTTTATAAAAAACCATGTGGATATGTATTATAATATATAAACTAATATTTTTGTAGATACTTAAATATTGAATACAGCACAGATATAATTGAAAAAATGTAAAGCATTGGCATTTCAGCCTCTGCTCTATTGGCATTTCTTACAGTAGCAGCAAAATCAGCTCTATTTATTTTTAAAAAATACCTATTTCTTCTTGATTCTATTATTTAAAATACATGGATGAATATAAATGTTCATATTTAAATTTACTTAAAAATATTAATTCAACATGAATTTCACAGATAAGATCAGAAATGTCTAGAATATTCTTTTTTTTTAACAAGTGAATGTGACAATCATTACTGTACATATCATCAATTAATATTTAATGGAAATATATTGATCCAAATATTTCTAATCAACAGTTTATGCATTTTTTGATAGATCTGATCATTTAGAAAATACAAAATGATTATGTTGCAGCTAATTTCAGACATCAGATTTGCACTTCAGGCAATTGCATGTGTATTGTTTGATTTTTCTCTCTTCTCAGTTTCAATAAAATATCTGTTGTGTGTATTGGGTCTGATTTTTTGTTTAATATTTTTATTGAAATTCAGAAACAAGAGAAATTTTTTTTTTATTTTATGGTGAACAAACTTCAATAAAATTGTACTGTAAGGAAACACAACCAGATACAATGCAACACAATTATATCCTACTCTCCATTCAGATTTCACTTAGTATTGTCTCATGACATTTCCATGTTATAAATCTGGTATTTTGTTTGAAACCACATTTATTCTAATAGAGAAATAAAGATTTAAATACAACAAAATAGACTGTTTAAAAAATAATAAGCTGTCTCTTGGACATAGTTAAACATCCTTCTATATACATCTATGAACCTCTTGGTATTCCTTGTGAGTAGAAAAAGGCTCAACTATAGCTTTGATTCTCTTCAATTAAAATAAAAAATAAACATTAATAGTAAGAAATCCATATATTTTGGACATTTATGACTTATGACAGCAGGGTTCAAAACTGAATCTGTCATAAATTGAGTCCCTGTATTTAAAGTAAAATTTTCCAAAGTATTATTTTCCTAAAATTACAAAATATATCATTTTTAGCTTTGTATTTACATCTTAAACACTCTCTGCATAAAAAATATGAGCATAAAAGTGAAAAAAAGAAATTAAAAATGTATCATATAATTTTTCATATCTAACCAATTGGAAAGTATTTTGGGAATTTGTATCCCAAAATGATATCCAAAGCTATAAAAATGTTTTAAATTAAAAAACTAGTTTGAATTCTAGTCATATGAATCTGAATCTAAGTAACAGGAAATCTGCCAGACAAAGCATTAGTTCAAATATATGATTTGTATAAGTGCAAAATTTATATAATTTGAAATTACATAAGTTATAAGTTAACTATATATTTAGTTTGTACTGATACTGCTTACATTCTTCCCTCTTCAAATATATTTAAGCAAAGTAAAAAATTAGACTTTGAAATAATTCAACACTTATAGCAGTTGTGTTTTACTTAGAAAAAATTTTTTTTTCTAAGTAAAACACAACTGTTATAAGTGTTGAATTATTTCAAAGTCTAATCATAGTGATTAAAAGCAGTATAATTTGAAAGTTATAAAGTAAAAAATAATTATTGAATAAAATTTGTATAAAATTATAAATTAAGCAATGATGAAAAATTTCTTAAGTATATAAATAATTAATTTAAAGAAAAGTAATCCATATTTAAAAAAAATAAAATCAATTCTCAATAAAGATTTTTTAAGAAATCATACCTGTTCAGAACGATTTGGTATACAGTAAGCTTTTAAAATTGTATGCAGAGCTTTTATTCGAACTTGAGAAAAGTACCGATGAAGTAAACATGCATTAAGATATGTTGTTTTTCTTACAAGACGAAAGAATTTGACATAATTATTACTATTGACTGCATTAAAAATGGAAATAGCAAATTTTATTTCTTCAGATTCCCTAATGTATGAAGGAAATTGTTGAATTTCTCTGTAAATAATAAAAAAAATATATATTTAATTACATTTATAAAAACTTCATATTATTATTGCAATTAAATAAGTATTATAAATAATTTTTTATATATAAAATCTATCAGTTTCAGTTTTCACATCTATAGTATAATAATAAACATAGGTATTGAGAAGATATTACAGAAGCTCTTTGAGTTATGAACATTCAGGTACATTCTAGTTATAAATATTTTTATTTATAAATGTGAAATTTCATTTTCAAATTTCCTGAAATTTCAAAAACTCTTCAATAATTTTAAACAATATGATAGTAGAATGCTCTAGCAATCAATATTATATAAAATTACAAAGTTAGTTAATGTATTATAGCAATATTTTATGATGACAGTGATTATGCAAAAAGCCTCAATTTATATTTGAAACTTTTTTGTTCAAATCTGTGAAATAAGAAACTTCTAATTGGTCTAATTATGAAATATATTATAAAACACAGTGTATAAAGTTATTTCAGTATTTTTTGGGGCAAAATAACAGCAGTAACTGAATTACAAACAAAACATACATTTGAATTAGTTTGTAACTCAAGGAATACAAGTACAGTAAAACTCTGCTTAACACTGCTCCATTTAATGCTGTTTCAATATAACATGGTTTTTTTTCTAATTTTATATTTTTTATTGATTCACTTTGATATGGTTTTTTCAAACCATTATATTGATACACATAAATACAAAATTGCATGAAGACAAGAAAGTTAATGTTTTTGAAGATGAGAAACAAAAGGAATTTGCAATGGATTTACTCAAAACAAGTATAGCTACTATTACAGAAATTATGGATCAGTTTATACAAAATGATTCAAATTTGGATAGAAGTTCAAAGGCAAGACAAAGTGTCATGAATGAGATGTCTCGCTATTGACAATTGCTTGCCGAACAAAAGAGAAAAGACAAACAGCATTAGATGACGTCTTAACAAAAAAAACAAAAAAGTGTCAAATGAGGAAGAACCTTTCTCATCACCAACATAAATTATTTACTCAAATATTTTTGATTTTCATGAATGATTTATAAATAAAAATCAATATTAGCAATAAAAAATGTCTGTAATTAATGTAATAGATTAGTAATAATACATCTTATAAAATAAAATAAAAAAATGGTATGTATATTTTTTTTATTCACTGTTCTGTTTCACTTATTCCCATTATTTACGTATTAAGATGATCTCATTTAACGCTGTTTCATTTAGCATTTAGTTTTTTTTTTAGAACACATCCCATGCATTAAACAGGGTTTTACTATATATAAATTAAACAAAAATCTCATTATGAAAATAACAAAAGAATTTAATTAATTTCTTTTAAATCAAATTTCATTTTTCAACAAATCAAATCTCCTAATGAGATCGCCAAGTAAAAATTACATAAGGTGTCAAAACTTAAATATGACATGCAATAATGGTAATTTAAAATATCTATTAATTTACATACATATTAAAATAATTATATTTTAACATAATATTATTCTAATTTAAAAGTTCCACTATTATATTATTAATTTATGGTAAGAAAACAATATAAAAACAATTTGATAATTTTAATATCTATATATAATGCAAATTCCTTTTCAATATTGTTATTTATATAATTTTCACAATTTTTTCCTAGTTTTTATCAAGAAATAAAGTATAAAAACTGTGGGGAAGGTTTGGAAGGCTCTGATTTAGAAATAATTTTCATCTTAAGACTAAAAACAATGAAATTTAATCATAAAATTGGAAATGTTTTTAGATTATATAATGAAGAATATTTATTAAAATTTATTATAAAAGAAGAGTTATATTATTAAGTATAATTTATTTAAACCAATTTCTAATTTCTTTTCCATTGCATGATTTCCATTTGTTCAGTAAACTTAATTTTTTAGACTCTATAATATTTCTGCACAGAATACAAACAAACTCACAAATATTGATAAGTTTACAATATATCATATTATCAGCTCTTACTAATAAAAACAATAACCATACTCTCAAAGAATAGTCATCTCATCCCAAAAATTGCTATAATTCAAAAATATTACAAAAATAGACATATTATCAATTATCCAGAATATGCTATAATTTATAGCTATGAGATATAAAAGTAATACAGTAGACCCTCATTTAACATTGCTTAGTTTAATGTCATTTTGCTAATATATTATTAGGAAACACTCAAGTAATTAATAAAGAAAATTAAAAATTAAAAGACAGTGAAATGGAATAATGTCTTGTTTTCTTACATTTTTCTTCATATTAGAGAAAATAAGGTGGAAACTTATAGTAGTTTTTTATATAAACACTAATTCAAGTATTCAAAATTTTATATGAACAATATATTAACTAAACTTTATAACATACTTTGATTCTCTTCACTACACTGCTCCATTTTTGCACTAAAACTTTTACTTTTTCAGCACTTTAAGCAGGGACAA
>WUQG02015000.1:0-11692 GCA_011317285.2 Androctonus mauritanicus | reverse complement strand
TCGACTTTACGATTGTGGTCGTAAAGTCGAATGGTCGTAAGTCGCATAGGTCGTAAGTCGAGAACTAGCTGTATTAGTATGTAGTTGACTTATTAGAGGGTATACCTTTACTAAACGAATTTGCTTTCGTAAACACAACAAAGATTAAACGACCAATCGGAAGAAGTAACAGAATATGAAGAAAATAATCGCAACCATATTTTTGCGATTTATGGAAACCAGATGACATCCTGATAAAAAATGTCGACGTTATATTCAAAAACAAATATGACATAAGCTGTGAAGATGGTGAATCAACCATGTCTTTAAAGTTTGTCAGTTGTTTTACCATTAATCTTTTTATAATTAAAATGTTTATTTTCATAGATAAAATATTTATCTTAAATGATTAAAATAAATTTAATAAAATAGAAATTGTTTAAAGAAAAGATATACCATCAATCGTCGTTTTTTAAATTTTCATTTTCATGTTTTTTTTTTTTGGCGGTGAATATTTAAAATTTTTCGAATTTTTTTTTTTTTGGATGTGTCCTAAAATCTATCAGCATATCAAATTTAAATTTATAAATCCAGTAGTGATGATGAGGAATTCCTATTATTCCATTACTTTCACACTTTCTGGAGTATAATATTGATATTTAATAGATAAGACACGGATTTTTGTTATATTCAATTAAAGTAAAATGAGAAAACTTTTTTGAAACGTGAACCAAGTCAAAAGGAAAAGTATCTGTAGGATGCATTACAAAAGATCACGTTTAATTTTGAGATTTATTATATCATTTGAGAGAATCAGAATCAACAAGACAGTCGAGAGATTTTCCTATGCTGATTACGTTATTAATTTTGTGCTACCTGCTCAAGTAATGATATAACATGACTAATAAGGAAATACTGTCTAAAGTTTAGATACCCAACATCCATTCATCTTTGAAATACTTTGGGGAATGAAAGACAACTGAGTAGACCATGTGATTACACAATACAGTATTCTTATAATTTGCTGAAAATGGAAGAAAGTTGTTTCAAAAAATGCAGCTTTTTAAGTTGACATTTTGTTTATTAAATATATTTTAACAGATTTCTTTCACATCATAAACTTTAAAAGCATTATTTATATATACAGCAAATTTCGATATTTCTTTATGATTACACGATAGGTAAAATTATAATTTTTGATATAGTATTAATCATCATCAGAAAAACAGAGAATATTTGTAATATAGTTTCAGATGAATAAGTTTTTCGAGAATAAACTAGCGATAAGAAGAATATATGAAAGGAATACGGGATACCAGCTCTAGTTACCAGGTTTCGTATTACGAACGTGAAAATTCCATTTCAAATTTCACGATATTTCCAAAACTTTTAAATAGTTTTAAATAATATATTAGTACAATAATTCCCAAAGTGTGGATGGTGAATATGTTTTGGGTGGGTCGCATTAAATATTAAAATACATAATTTGAACGTTCATTAGGAGAGTTTTTTCATTGACAATGTCGGTTAAACAATTCAAATTCGATTAAATTAAAGATCTCATGAGAATTCCTATATTTACAAGATATGCTAAAGTTCGAAGTTTTCTAAAAAAAATTATATTTATTGAAACAAAATATTAAAGATCGAAAGTATGTTTCGAAACATTCGCAACTTTTTATCATTGAAAATAAAGTGACACTAGCTAACGGCTTAATATCTGTAATAATTGCACATCTTTTCCATTTGTTTTCTTTCTGTTTTGGTGTCCGCTTTTTTCTGTCACCAAATTGCGATCTAAAAAATAAAAATTATATATCAGTCGTGGTTTTATAAACCATTTCCATTTGTTTATCAATTGTGCAATGTTTAATTTGATTAGCAATCATTTGAGCATTTTATCTTCCCGAAAGAAGAAAAGCAAATGCGCTAGATTCCTTTCAAAAGTTCCTATTCAGGGGACAAGAGAACATAATATGATATTCTACAAAACTTCCGAAATTAGAGTCATTGCAAACAGTTGATTGCAATAGAAGCAACAATCATGACAATATGGAAATTTTATAATTCTCAGATATTAATTCTTGATATACGGTTATATGGATAAAGCAGTTTCAATTGCATTTTTTCCATGGAAAATATTTTATCAATACTTTTTCCCATGTTTTTTTTCTTTAGAATGCTTGTGATATTGTGTAGCGCATTTTTCATCAAATTTAATACTCAGTACCTTTGAACGAAATATTCATATTCTATAGATTTATACGTTGTTTTTATTTTTATTATGATTACAATTCAGAAAGTTACAAGAAAAATATTTACTAAGCAACGAAGTGTAGAAACACAGTTCTCGATTTTCATAATAAAGCAAAAATTAGTTAATATTCTAAACATTAGATAGGCAAATTTATGAATTAAAATTTCTTTTATTAATTTAAATTTTACCTAACTAATTACATAGAATAAAACTAACTTACAAAGATATTTTTGTACAGTAGGTCCAAAATTTATGTTTAAAAATTTCGGTAGTTGTTGGAATCCGTCTTAATTCGGAATACGATTTTCCGTAGATGCAATGTATTGGATAGAGGTTACGTTCCCAATCCTCAGGACTGAGAATATTCAATATGTTTTAAAAAGTAGTAGCATCCAGAATGCTGAATAAGCGCTGTTTGTTTTTTAAAACGAGGAAATTGTGTACTTTGTGCCTACCAGTAAATTAACCATTCATTTATTTATATATATAAATCAAAAACAAATATTAATAATTAATAATTCCATTTAGTTAAGAACAAAATCGACTCTGTTTTGCTGATCGGATAAAATCGTTCTCCTCGTTATAACATTGACTGATACATTTTAAGTGATGAAACAAATCATTACAGAATAATTGTTGAAATTAATTAACCAGAAAATATATAAAGATATATTTTTTTGTTAAAAGGAAATAATTAATTTCAGGAACCTGAATAATTTCCAATCGTTTTATCAAGAGTTGGTGGTTAGCTTTATCTTTTTAACTCTTAATTAATAATACCATATAAATAATTTTTGTAAAATATTCATTGACTTTTTAGCATATAATATGCTGTAAGTAAATAATTTAAGAACAAGATTGAATTTGCTCTTCAATTATAGACTTACAGCATGTTTTATTAAAAATTCAATAAATCTTTTTACAAAAATGATTTATACGTTATTATCAATCGATAAAATTTATTTTATCAATTAAAATTATATTAAATAAATTTTTTATCCATAAAACATATACAGTATTTATGATTGAAACGGTATTTCTGATTTTAATTATTTTTTCATTTTTATAAAAAATACTATGATGTTAGTTAAAAGAAATAACTTAATTAATTTATAGAAATTTATGTTTTCTAATATCATAAATGGATGTTTGAAATTAATTAGTTAAAGAAATTTAATTTATCAAATGCTGGCAGCTTTTCTCCTTAATTACGAAGTTGATAAAACTTGGAATTTTTAATAAAGCAATTCTTGATAATTCTACATAAATCGATAAGAAAATTCCGCCATACAGTATTTCTAGAAATTGCTTAAATTACTAAATTTGATATGATTTTTATATACTTTTTTAATATATGATTTTCTGTTAAATTTTTAAGCCAGGTGATAGAATTTTTTTAATTTAGAAAAATAAATTTCATCATGAATAATTCAAGTTATAAAATTTATAAATCAACTTCTTTTGTAAAAGTGACGTATCTTCTCACAGACATTATTCAAGAAAATAAATTAAAGAAAATTAATATTAGAAATTAATTAATTAAATTATTTTATATTAAAATATAGAATTTTATCAGATAAAAAATCTTCATAGCTTCCTTTCGGTTACTTCCTTAATTTAGGATGGAAGTTAATAATTACATCTGATGCTTGATAAAAATTAGTATATAGATGACTTATTAGAAGGTATACGTTTACTAAACGAATTTACTTTCGTAAACACAACTCAGATTAAATACCAGTGGAAAGAGGAGAGAAAAAAATGAAGAAAATAATTGCAGCCGTATTTTTGTTCGCTGTTTGTTGGAATGTTGAAGCTTTTAGTCCAACAGAAACTACGGAAATCATCTGCTGTAACGCTATTTAGATTTGTTTATTTTTATAATCACGAAGCACATTTGGTAACATTTCCGATTAATGCGTTGTTGATATTTTTCAGCTATTCCTGATAAATATTTGCTGAGATTCATCGATTGCGCTTACGATGAAAGTCCACCAACATATAAAAAGGTATGAAATATGTTAACGTTTAGAGGTTGCTCTGTTATTTAGAAATTAATATCTTTATATTAGAAATTTATAAAATAATGGTGTTTTCAGTATGTTAACAATATACATGAATGTGTCGATCAGTTTTATGAAACTGATGGAAGATCAGATTCCTTTGTAATATTCATGTGTGGTGATGTGCAAAACAACGAAGACGTAAGTTCTTTCGACTTGATCTGAAAACTTTTTTAGACGTATTTAAGTTTTCGTTATTTTATAATTTCTTTTTTTTTTTTACTTCAGTTTCTATCACACTAGTGGATAAATTATTCTAATCATTTTTCGAATAATTTATTATAATTTTGTTTATTTGTTTGCAGTACTTTTATTTCTTTTAAATTATTTATATAATTTAATTCTAACCATTTCATCTTTAGTTAGGAAATTGTGTGAATAATAAGTTCGAGGTAAGATAAGTTTTTTAAATTCCTTTAATTTTTCTTTGAAAAAATTAATAATTCTAATTCTTTTTATAGATAATGAAAGAAGAACCAGCAGAGGGAGAACATGAAGCATTTGTGGCCACATTTGTGAACTGTTTATCTAAGGCAAAATGAAGATTTATAAGAATTATACGGATTAACGGTTTTGATTTAAAAAATTGTTAAGATATTCTTATTAAATATCATTCTCTAAGTATCGCTTTTAAAAAGTTTTTCTAAAATTTCTTCATCGCACTGTTTGCAATTTTATTGAAATAATTAATGTAATTAATATCTGTGTAAAAATAAATAAAACTAAATTTAAAGCATTAAAGTTTTGTGGTTATTAAAATTATTTTTAGATAAACATTAATATCGGATTTTATATTTTAATGTAAATGATATTTTATAAAATTTTAAATTTTTTAATGAAATTTAACGCATCTTTAACAACGAATTTTTAATACAGATGTTGATGGTAATGTTACTTCAGCTATCGTATATAAATTTTGACTAGAACGATGTACGAACACCATCAACTGTTTTTAAATTATTTTTAATTCTGCCATCCTCATTTCGGCGGGCCAATAACTTCAGCATCACAACCACGTTAATAATATAAAATTATACATTTTATAGATTAACTGATTATAGATAATATGTCAGTAGATATAGTTGTAATAATGAGGTACGATTTCTTCCTCGGAGAAATGACATCAACCGTGATGGCAGAAATAGAGATTGAACGAATCACCATTTTATTATAACATTTTACACATATTTCAGCTGAACTCTAGTCATTCGTCGCCATCGCCAAACTCATAACTTCTGATATTTTTCATACACAAATCTTTCACCGTATTTTTTGTCTAGAGACAGATTTTTAACATAAACTGAAATAAATTTGTCTTTTAAATTTACAATAACTTATTCGTTTAGTTATATACATGTTCGTCGTTATTGTAATTGATATTCAAAAACTACTGTAATTTAATTCATATATAATTATAAAAATTGTGATATCATTTAATTATATGGTATTTTCCCATACACGTATATATATTATCGATAGGTTGAATCCTGGAACCTGAACCATTTAGAGTGAATTCTGTGGTTTACTTTTATGATGATATACATTTTTTATCGATTCAAACCATTATTGATCATTAAGAGGCAGGGAAAATTTAGGCTGCAATTTTCACTATTCTTTGAGAAAAAAAAATGACAATTCAATTACTAGACTAGATTGAGTTTTATATCTTTATATTAATAACTTATAATTTAATAATGTGTCTAGGAATTTTATGAAAATAATGAAAAATCAGGTTCCATTCTATTGATGGCGTGTGACGATGTGCAACAGGATAAAGTCGTATCATCTTTGCACTTCTCGTGTGAAAACTTTTCTGAGACTTATTTATGTTTTCGTCGTTTTTATAATGTTGTTTTTTTAAACTCGAATTTCAATTGTTTGAATAAAAAGACAGGGGTAAGATCGGATTTTTATAAAAAAAATTCATTTCACTTTTATTGAAAAAATTTCTAATTTAAATTTTTTCATAACAAGTTGTAGATAAGCGCAGAGTGAATGCGAAGAATTTGTGGCAGAAGCTACGAACCGTTTTGTTAGTGCAAAATGAAGAATTAAAGGAATTATTCTCATTAACATTTGATTGAAAAATCGTTAATATATACCTTTTTAAATATCATTCCCTAACAAAGTTCTTCTAAACTTTTTTCTTTACAGATTTGCTTTTTTATCGCTACAGTTTTGGCAATACTAGATATCAATATATAAAATTAATCTATAAAATCTTCAAATATAACGCAGGCCATCATAGTTATAGATACGCATTTCGGCCAATAACACCCATTTCAGTTTCAATTCCATATTAACTGCAAAATTATAACATAATATTTAAATATAGAAATGTGCATACAGTAGACAGAATTTAAAATTACAGTTTATCTTGTATTTCTTATCAAATAACAGTAATTTTACCTTGTAAGAAATGCAAAATAAAGTTCATTTGTTACAAGGTAGGCCTAATACCAAGGTAAACTGCATTTGGAATGCAAAGTAAACTGCATTTCTTTATAAGGTAATCCCAAGGTAGTATCAATTTTTATACAAGTTGTAAAACAAAAATTTATTTTACAACTTGTATAAAAATTGCAAATGCAACTTTCCATTAATTTTCTTCACTTATCCATTACCATCATATTTTAAATTTTCCTACTTTATTATAATTATACTTTATAAATGACATCTATTAATTTATTCTAAATATCTTACTGGCACTAGGATAGGTAAACAAGATATTGAACTTACCTTGATTAAAAAATATGGAAGGATATAAATATTCGGATTGCAATGGAAATAAATTTAATATTAATAAATTTTTTGATATTAAATTTATTTCCATTGCAATCCGAATTTTTTTTTGTAATACTGAAATACATTTTGTATAACAATAGTTCCACTTTTTCTAAAAACTTCTGTACAGTTTACCTTCTTTAACTTTAAAGACTATTAAAATTTTAATAATTTGATTTAAAAAATTTTTTAAAAATTTTGATTTTTTTAATAATTTTTGTAAACAATATTTATTGACATTTTAATATAAAATGCTGTAAGTCCACCACGAAAAGTAAGATTGAAATTAAAATTATATAAAATAAATTTTTTATCGATAAAATATATATTATATTTGCCATTCTATGATTAATACTAATCATTCCTAAGTATAAATTTGATTTAATTTGATGATATTCATAGATTTAAGTGAGAAGATGTGGACAGTTTTATATATAGTATAAACTATCCTAAAATATGCTCTATTTACCAGAAGAGTATTTTTAATATTTAATTAAACTATTTATGATTGAAGTGCTATTTGCTGATTTTAATTATTTTTAATTTTTATAAAAAAAATAAAATAATTTTACTTATATCTAAAAGGAAAATAATTATATTATATAAAATATAATCCAGCGCAGCGACAGACCTATAGCTATCGATGCTCAGGAGCTGAAATTTCCCTGGAGCCCCCTAATTGAAATAATCCTTATAAAAAATGTCAACACAAATATTTAATTAACGTTTATTTAAACAAATATAGGTACATATACTTAAAACTTAAGTTTCTTCTGAGGCCTCCGAGGCAGTCCAACCTCTCCCCCTTGGTACACCACTGATCCAGCGTGCTATTTGCAATTTCCTATTTAAAAGAGGAATTTCTTAATTACATCCGATTAACAAAAAAAAAAATTATATATATTTAACTTATTAATGAGGTGTAACTTTATTGAAGAAGCGAAGTTGCTTTTCCTAATTCGCTTCAAATAATTCAGTTATTCCAAGTGAAATTTCCAGAAATGAAAATAATTAAATATTAAAATTATTGTTTATTAATAGAAATAATTAATTTCTAGAAATTTATATTTTCTAATATCACATACGGATGTTATAAATTAATTGGTTAAAGAAATTTATTTATCAAATGTTGGCAGCTTTTCTACTTAATTAAGTTTGTTGATAAAAACTTGCGATTTTTAATAAAGTAATTATTGGCATTTTTTAAGAGACATGGGGAAATTTTGATTAATTTAGAAAAATAAATTTCTTTGTTAGTAGTTCAGATTATAGAATTTAAAATGAATTTCTTTTATAAAACTCAGGCTTATTCTCATAGAATATATTCAAGAAAATAAATTAAAGTTTATTAATATTAAGAAAATCACTTATTATATTATTTTATATAAAAGAATAAAATTTTATATAATAAGAAATTCTTCTGTTTCCTTTCGGTTACTTCCTTAATTAATTCAAGGAAGAAGTTATTAACCACTTCCGACATTTGATAAAAAATTATGATATTTAGTGGCCTTATTAGAAGATATAACTTTACCAAACGGATTTACTTTCGTAAATATAATTCAGATTACACAGCAATTCGAAGAGGAGACGAAATTATGAAGAAAATACTTATAGCCGTATTTTTGTTCACTCTTTCTTGGAGTATGGAAGACTTTACCTCAGAAGTAATTGAAGAATTTGTTTGCAGTAAAGTTATTTTAATTTTGCTTAGATTTATGATTACAAAGCATGTTTTGTTATATTTTCATGTAAAATATTGTTAATATTTTTCAGCGTTGCCACATAAATATTTGCTTCAATTAATCGATTGCGTTTACGATAAAAGTCCTGCACCATTTCAAAAGATATGAAACAGATTAATGTTTTACACGCTTGTCTCTTAATTAGAAATTAATATTTTTATATTAATAACTTAGGAATTAATGGTATTTTTCAGTTTGCTGACGGAATATATGAATATGTTAATCAATTTTATGAAATCAATGGAAAATCAGATTCGGTTTTATTATTCATGTGTTGCGATGTGCAAAAGAACTATCAGGTAAAATCGTGGGATTTCTCATCTTAAAATTTTTTCAAATCTCTTTTTATGTTTCCGTTATTATGCATTAATAAATTTTCATTTTTTATAACATTTTTAAGTCGATTTTCTATTAAACTCTCCGATAGATTACTGTAATCACTTTCTAAATAACCTATTATAGTTTTGTTTACATGTTTACAGTTTTTTTGTTCGTTTTAAATTAATTATGTAATTCAATTGATATCCATTCATCTTTAGACAAGAACGTGTTTGAATGCAAAGAAAAAGGTATGATACGATATACAGTATATATAATTTTAATGAATGTAATCTTTCGTTAGAAAAAAAACCAAAATTTTATTCCTCTTTATAGGGATTGATAAAATTAAACATAACACAGACTGAATATGAAGAATTTATAGCTGGAGTAATAAGCTGTTTAGAGAGTACAGAATGAAGAACTCATGTATAAGAATTGACACTTGATTTAAAATATTGTTGAGATATCCTTTATAAATATCATTCTCTAAGTATCTCTTCTGAAAAGTTTTCTTCTAGAATTTCTTCATTCAGCTGTTTGCAGTTTTATTTTAATAATTAATGTTATTAATATCTTTGTAAAAATAAAACAAAATTTAATGCAATTAAAAGTTTTCCGGTTGTCAAAATTATTTCTTAGATAAACATTACTACTTGATTTTATAGTATATTGTAAGAAATATTTTATAAAATTAAAGTTTCTATAAATTAATGGAAAGTACGATGCTTTACAAATGAGTTTGTTTAAAAATTCAGCTTAATCAATAATTATTTAATAGAGATGATCATGGGAACGTTACTTCAACTATATAAGTTATTCCTAGAATATCAATTTAAATCATCAAGTCTTTTAAAGTAATTTTAACATGGATCCCGCTGATTTGATATCTGCCAATAACTTCAAAAATAAATAATTTCATAAAATTCACTTTAGATATAGGCCCTACTTATATATAAGGCGGAGTGGGGTAATGGAGTAGTTAGAGGAAATGAGTTATCGGGCTTTTTTTATTATAAGTTAATCGAAATTTTGCTATTTGATATTGTAATATTCTACTACAAGTTAATATCGACCTATCGATGTAGATAACTTACGATGAACGATGCAAATCCAATCTTTACATAAAGAATTGCAAACCCGTTGCGTCCGAGCAGTACACAAAACTTCGAACAGTATTTTAAAGTGCAATATTCGGCGGATAACTTGATATTAAGAAATATTTTTTTGGTAAGTATGAAGGATATTGATTAAGGTTTATATTAAATAAACAATATTTTTTGGAAATTCAAAATTTAATGAGAAAAACCCAGGCACGCTTTTGCCCCGTAGATATTGTTACCTAGGGCAAGTGAGAAACAGCCCCGTGAGGTAAGCGCTTTATAGATTGTTCTGGCCTCATAACGCGTTCAATTTTTTTTTTCGTGTTCTAGAATTTAATCTGTTTTTTAACTTCTTATTCTAGCATAAAAAATGGTTCGCAACTACGTTAGGAAAACTAAGAGAGGTGATGGTTAATAGATGATGATGAATAAGTGCAAAATCATCATTTAGATAGTACGAATTAACCACTTTTTATTTGATAAAAACACTTTGTCATAATAAATATTATTTGTGTACTTACATCGCTTTGTATTTTTGTTTTATTTCCACTCTACCGCCTCTCACATTTCGCAAGGGAAGGACACAACCTCCGTCCCACCGATTTCGATAGGCCTTAACCTACAGGTTGGGAGCCATCGAAAAGTGACTCGTGTAAAACGGTTTAGGTCACTATGCGTTCGTTTTTAAAAAATCGAGGTCAAATGCCATGACGCCGAACCGTGGCTCTTATATGCATAAAAAACTAGACTCCTTTCAAACTAAGCGGCTCGCTTGGGTACTTTTTTCAGGTGAATAAAGTAAAATCGCTAACAATAAAATCAGATAAAATCAATTTTTGTTTTTGTCAGTTATGTTGACAAAACCGATTTCAATTATTATTCGCTCTCTTTATCTCTCTCTCTGTAATTGTTATAATTCACTATGCGTCGAGTGATATCTCATGTATCCATTTGTGCTCGAAGCCTCTTTATGTATGGGATATTAGAAAATCATCGAATTGCTACTACCCCATACGTAACTATGACAAAAACATGATTTTATTTGATGTTTTACTGTTAAAGATGTTTAAAATTATTCTCTTAAAAAAAAATAGCACATAAGCGAGACTCGAACTCATAATACTTCGTTTCCACAGCCAAGCGCCCACTACGCCATCACTTTGATTGAAATGACTAGCTTCTAAGGTTTTTTAATATAAAGATATAAAACTAAATCTAGTCAAATAATTGAATTGTCATTTTTCTTGAAGAATAAGGGAAATTGCGGCCTAAATTTGTCACAGTTTTCATTATCAATAGAATATCATAGTGAAAAATGATCAATTAGAGCAGTGGTTCTCAACCGTTTTGAGCATACCGCCCCCTTGGGTGAATGCAATTGTTCTGAGCGTCCCCCGTCATCTTAACCCAATCCACCAAGGCACAAGGTCGAATGTAAGACTT